>OZ005648.1:383108824-383393824 GCA_963930645.1 Salticus scenicus
AACAACTGTTCTACCCACCGTAATAACCTTCTTCCGGCTAAGTACTATTTTGGTCTTCCGTTGTTATCTTGAGTGGAAGAAGAAACTCTCTGCGTTCGAGGGTGACATTTTAAACCAATCAGTTGCAAGGGATCATTCGTAATCCGTTTTGGGAAGGGAAAGTTGTGAATAGTGATGTTGACAACCGGTTTTCAATGGTGGAAAATGTGAAATGTCCCTTTAACTGAACAAACTAAAACATTATACAGACGCGCCTATTTCTATTGTGATAAACGACGATCTTTCAGCTGAACAACTGCCTCCTAGCTGTCGGTAACTTAACGACTGTAAACAAGCTCGAACGACTGTCAAGATTTCGACGCAACTTTCGACGAGAATAGCAAATCGCCGTTGTCTCGCTTCACAACAACCGGTTTCCGCGTAACGACTAGACGAGAATAGAGCCCCAGGGTGCCCAGAAAGGTGAAGTGATTCTACACTTCTAGAGAGAGGAATGGCACTTTTACTTCAAGTGCCCCGGTAAAGAAAGCATTTCTAATCCATGGTGCATAGTGACATTCTCTTCATCTTGCAATTATATTTATTCGTTTGAATTATGAAATACAAGTTGTTGATACATTTCACATGGAATACAGTAGAGAAAATGACCAAAGGATCACTCAGCATTGTAATTTAAGATCTGCCCATGATCTAACTTTCGTAAATATGCTCAGATTTCTCTGTAATTTTGCTATTCACATTTACAATAGCATTATTCTAACTGAAAATGAAGCGTATAGCATTTATAGTTCATTTACAAGGACAGCCAAACGCGTTTTGTTACATTACGGTAAATACAGCGCCATCTTCTATTTATATAATTTGCAAGAGAGGTGACAATTCCGGTTCGTACTCATCTATATAGCAAGTTGCCTCTTAATTTTCATACTTTAGTTAATTTTAAAAAATCTAATTGTCCGATCTATAAGCTGTTTAGTCCGACGGATTCAGAAAAATGTCCCCTTTTTATTGGTGCCTTATTTGTAACGAAGTTTTGATTAGATTTTTTAAAATTAATTAAAATATGAAAATAATAACATGGTAATAACTTCAAAATTGGACATTTAAATTTATAATTGTTGTCAAAAAATTTTACCAGTTAATTATAAAACGTTAAATTTACTCATGCATATGAAAAAAGGAAAATATGAAAATGGAGTAGAAAAACAACTATAAACTTTTTTAATGTACTTCAACTTTAGATTTTTTCTTTTTACTTTCTCTTATCCATAAGATAGAGAAAGTATTGTTTTAGTGTCAAATTTTCGAAAGTGAGTTTTTGTTATATTTACATGTTTTGAGGTCCCCTGAATCCGAAAAATCATGTTTTTTGTTGTTGGTCTCTGTGTGTGTGTGTGTGCGTTTGTCTGTCTGTCTGTTATCAGCATATCTCAAGAACAAATGGTAGCAGAAAGTCGAAACTTGGTATTCTAAATGTGTTTTATATAGGGATGCTAAACTAAGCTTTTCGTTGAGATAAAGCAAATGGTTCGTGTACAAGGACACCCAAGATAATTCAAATACATTACGTCTGTCGCTATTTTTTAGCGACGTTATTAAATAAACATTTCAAAACCATGTCGCTACTTTGGCGACGTTATTTAAAATAGCAATTTGTATAAATAAGCATTTCAGTATTTTAACTTGAAATAAGGTAAATGGCTTACCTTCATCGGTCCAAAGAGTCGTGGGGACTGCCGGCCACTCCATTAATCATTATTATTCATAGATGACGAAGAATACACATGATTCATAAATATGAGGAAGCCAATACGGACACAAACATTTATTAGGACGCTCACTACAACGGTACAAAACGAACTACACAGAGAAGAAGAAACAAAAATTAATAATGACATACAGCGCCATCTACAGTTTTCATATTGACCAATGAAAATCTACACATTGGCCCCCGGATGAACATTAATTATATGTTCATTTTATAATTGAATCTATGTCAATAAGAAAAATAAATTTTACACAAAATGTCATTGTTCTAAATGTCATTGTTTGTAATAAAAGTTTTCTTTTTTTTTTTTTTTTTTTTTTTTTTTAAGTTTGCATTAGTCCCTTTCATAAATTTCTACTGGATGTAGCAATTGGAAAGGTCGGCGTAAAGTTCCATTAGCTGTTTTGAGCTCACATGAGCGTATTTTACCATCCCTACCGGGGAACACTTGCGTGATTAAACCAAATTTCCACAAATGTCTTGGTAGCTTCGAATTGTGAATTTGAACAACGTTATTTACCGCAAACTCTCGAATACTGGAGTGTCGATTGGACATGGCGGTTTTCAGCTGAAGAAGATATTCATTCTTCCATCGTGACCAGAACTGGTCCAATATACGTTCCTTTAAGTTGAATCTTTTTACATACGAGTGAGAAGTTCCAAGAAGCACATGGGGTTTCATATGAACGATAGGTAACGCAGTTAGTAGTTGACCTACCAAGAAGTGTGCTGGCGTAATTGGTGTTCGTTCACCCGAGTCAGAATATACAAATGTAATCGGTCTGGAATTTATCGAAGCTTCTATTTCTGTCAAAACGGTGTGTAGTTGGGTATGTGTTAAGGTGGTTTTGCCAACTACTTTTCTTAATGCAGTCTTCACAGAGCGAACCAACCTTTCATAGAATCCTCCCCACCAAGGCGACATTTCCATGATGAATTTCCACATTATTTTGTTACTACTGTAGTAATCTTTAACGTCGGGATGGCCAATAATGTTCCAGATATGCTTAACTCTATATCAGCTCGATGAAATGTTCGTGCGTTGTCGGAATATATTGTGTGACAAAGATCTCTCTTTGCTACTATTCTTCTGAAGGCCAATATAAATGTTTCAGTTGATAGGTTCTCTACTAATTCAAGGTGCATTTCTCTTGTTATCGCACATATGCACAACAATATATATAATTTGCTGTCACTATTTCTGACGTATAAGGGGCCTGCAAAATCAAGGCCAATGACTGAAAAGGGCTTTTGTTCAGTAATGCGATCTGCAGGTAACGGAGCTGTCATCTGGGCTCCAGATCGAGCGTTGAATCTTTTACAAATTGTGTATTTTCTTAATACGCTTTTTACTGCCTGTCTGCCCTTGATTACCCAAAATTCCTCCCGTAATTGAACTAATGTATCATTAATGCCAAAATGAAAAACTCTTTCATGAGCATTTTTAATTAACAAATTAATTAATTTACCCTTTGAAGGCAACAGGATCGGGTGTTTTTCATTAAAGGAATATTTTGATTTCTGAAGCCTTCCTCCGATACGTATTATTCCCTCGGAATACAAAAATGGCGAGAACTCAATTAAATTTGAATTTTTCGAAATAGGTTCCCCATTTATCAAACAGTTCAATTCATTCGGAAAACTAATTTTTTATGTATATTTAACCCACATTGTTTGCGCACTACCAATTTCTTCTGCCGATAATGGACCCCTAAATTTCTCGTTTTTAGGATTCGCGTTATTAAGAAATCTCTTTATCCATGCCGTAATTCTGAGGACTCTTAAAATGTTACTATACTTTTCAAGATCTAATATTGGTTCAACTGTTTCTATAGAGATTTTAAACTGAATTATTTTTTCAGGTGTTTTCCTTTTTTCTTCGGTAATATATTAAGTGTCTACCTCTTCTCCAATATCATTGCCTTTACCATTTAGCTCAGATAACCAATTTGGACCTCTAAACCAAAAATCATTATTAACTAACGCATTTGCGCTAATACCACGAGTAACTAAATCTGCGGGATTATCCTTTGTATTACAATATGACCAATTTTCGGGTTCTGACAATTCCTGAATTTCGACTACTCTATTTTTAACAAAGGGTTTCCATTGTTTCGCCGATCCCTTCACCCAGTGTAAAACAATAGTAGAATCTGTCCAATAAAATTTCTCGATGTGAATTTCTTTAAATATATCACAAATATATTTCGCTACTCTAGCTGCTATCACCGCTCCCATTAACTCCAATCTTGGTAACGTTAGTTTCTTTAGCGGCGCAACTCTAGCCTTCGACATAATCATACTTACATAACATTTTTTATCATTACTGATAACCCTAAAATGTGCAACACAGCCATATGCAAGTGGTGAAGCATCTGAAAAAATGTGTAGTTCTACTCGCGAATTTTTCAAATCAACATACGTGAAATAGCATCTATCTATTCGAATTTCTAATAAATCCTTAATTTCGTTACACCACCTTATCCAAATTCCCTTAAGATCATCCGGCAATTCGTGATCCCAATCCATACCTCTTTCCCACATTCTTTGAAGAAAACACTTTATCCTAATTAAAAAGGGAGATATAATCCCAATAGGATAAAAAAAATTTGCAGCTGTATGCAATACATATCTTTTCGTACATACCGATATATTCAAATTTTCAACTATAGATTTCAAAGCTAATCCCAATTTATCACTATCTTTATCCCACACCAATCCAAGAATATTTATTACACTATCATTAATTACCTCCGAAAAACAATCATTTTTATCCCACATGGTCTTTAATTTCTGTGAATTCGTACTAAACTTTCTCAATTTCATTCCAGCCTTTGCTAAAATATTTACCGCAGTAGAAGCTAATTCATAGGCACCGTTTACGGTATCGGAGCCATATAGCAAATCGTCCACAAACAGAGCTGAATTTAACATTTCATAACTATCCGGATAAATTTCCCTATATTCCTTAATGTGTTTCTTAATTGTTACCGTTAAAAAGAAAGGAGAAGTTGTACAACCAAACGTCGCTCTGGTCATTCGCATTATTTTATAATTCTGGGTGTCCTCGTCAAACCATAAAAACTTAAGATAATTTCTATCGGGTTCCGCGATTTCTATCATTAAAAACGCCTTTTCAATATCTGCGCAAAACGCAATCTTAAACATTCGAAATCTATTAATTACATCCAAAATTGGTGGTGTAAGACATGGCCCCTTTATGAGACAATCATTTAAAGATTTACACCCCGAAACTCTACTGGAACAATTAAAAACAATTCGTACCTTAGTTGCCTGTTTTTCCTTTCTAACAATTTCATGATGTGGGGCGAAATACTCTCTTTGTGACCGACCGCATTCTTCTACGATGCCTAGCTGTTTTTGTTCAATAATTATCTGCCTATATTGCTCAAAAATCCATTTATCCTCTTTTAATATTTTCCTCAAATTATTGAATTGCCGTTTAGCATTTTCAAAATTGTTCGCAAAGTTATCAATACCATGTTCATTCCATAATAAATGAGTAACATAATGACCCTGTTTATATTCTAACTGTTTATCAAATTTATTTATTATTTCCAGATCAGAAGCAGAAATCAATTTATCATCATTTATTCCTAAACAATCTAACGACCATAACCTCTGCAGATCATTAGCTGTACAATCCGATGATTAATTTTTTTTCATGCATGGATGGTTTTCATGTAAACGAATAGAGTTACCACATTCAATCTTTAACACGGAGGTGCCAGTTTTAAAGCTGTCTTCATATGTTGCTGAATTATTATTCCCTGATAACGTCCATCCTAATGCTGTGTTAACCGCAAACAACGAACGATTAATTTTCTTTTTATTTTTTTTTGGAGACTCCAATATAAACCTGCGCCGATTAATATATCTGGCGCCTTCGAATGCAATTGAGAAAAATAATTTCTTTCGCCCTCATTAGAAAGCAAAACTTTTCGAATTTTCGAAAGCAAAACTTTTCAACTATTTTTAGCTTCGTAGACGATATCTTTTTTAAATGAGACAATTCGAAATTTACAACTGAATATTCTTTTTGATGGGGTTCATTACAAGAAAACGGGTATATGATTAGAGTTTCTTTTCTAATTACAGGCAAATTTAATTCACGAGCGAGAGATATATTAATGAAGTTTCGTTGAGACGCATTGTCAAAAATATGACACACTTTAGAGAGTTTAAATTAGAAGTATTTGTTATTCTTGCGAAGCAAGTTTGTAAATATATTTCATTATTCTCAAGCGGATTTTGTACAGGACATTTATATGACACTACAGAATTATCATTTTCGTAAGCACTATTCTCGGAAGAATTTGTTTGGGTATGTTCGATTTGATTTCTATTTCTCATTTGAGCCGTTGTTGGAGTTTCCGATTTTTGCTTATAGCAAATTAATGTATTATGTTTTCCTGAACATGTGTCACATTTGAGACCCGATAAACAAAATTTAGCTGTCTGTATGTTTACCTCTTTTGAAACATAAATAACAGATACCCTGTTTGCGTAAAGACAATTTTTTGTCCTCTAAATTTAATTTGCACATTTTACTATCATGATCATTTACTGCGTCAACACAAAATATACATTTACTAACAGTTAATTTAAAGGTGGATGCCTTTTGCATTGTCTTAGAATTTTTATATCCCGAAACAGATTTCCGGTAGGATGCATTATTATTTTCCGATGATTTTGAATCAAATCTGGAATTTGAGTTTTTGTACCCGCTATTGTGAGTTTCTACTTCGCGTTTTAAAAATAAAAAGGTTTTTTTTCTCTAGTTTGAACTTCTAATTTTAAATGTTTTAACAAATCTTGTACATCCCATTACTCGAATTCTGTTTTCATTTTATTATAGTCTATCATAATACTGGTAGGTATTAATTTAGTAACAATCGGAAATAACAAATTTCCGTAGGATTTTAAATCCACACCTAAATTTTCGAGAGATTTTATATTAACATCAAGGGCGTCGTGCAGTAAACGTAATTCTTTAATCTGATTTGCAGATTTAACAGGGCATAAATTTAATAACGCGTCAATTTTATATCTTATTATAATATCTTTTTTGCCAAATCTAGATTTTAATAAATCAATGGCAGTAATGTAATTTTGATCTGAGAGTGCTAAACCCTGAATAGCTGTTAAACCTTGGGCCTTTAAAAAATTTCTTAAGTAAACGAATTTTTGTACGTTAGACAAATCGTTGTTATTATGTATGGTTATCTCATACTGATTCCAAAACTCCATCCAATTTTCAGGAGATCCCTCATAAACTGGAATTGAGATCTTGGGCAGTCTTACGGAACTTGCATTAATTCTTTCTAAATGTAAATTAGATTTTTGCTCATTTCTTGGCTGTGATAAGATCTGAGTGACATTTAAATTTTTAATTTTTTTCTATTTTATTCATAATTTGAGCTTTTACGTCAATTATTTGATCTCGATACTCTTGACGCGATTCTATTTCAGCTTGTAACTCGTTGAGATCCGTGATTTCGGATTCGATCCGTTCCTCAACCTCTAAAATTTCGTTTTGTTTTACCTGCAGCTTTTCTAACTGCGATTCAATTTCAAAAACATTTAACCCTTCCTCGGGTTTAATTAACTTTGTATTTATCGTGTTGATTAATTTTGTACATAATCCCTTTAGGGTAGTGCGTTTTCTTTTTAATTTATCCACTTCTGTTGCCATATTTAACCAATCTAGAAAACTGCACTATAGAACATCAAATTCAAATTTTAAGGGCCTGGCAGTCCCTGTTATGGGCGCCAAATACTTGTCGCTATTTTTTAGCAACGTTATTAAATAAACACTTCAAAACCATGTCGCTACTTTGGCGACGTTGTTTAAAATAGCAATTTGCATAAATAAGCATTTCAGTATTTTAACTTGAAATAAGGTAAATGGCTTACCTTCATCGGTCCAGAGAGTTGTGGGGACTGCCGGCCACTTCATTAATCATTATTATTCATAGATGACGAAGAATACACATGATTCATAAATATGGGGAAGCCAATACGGACACAAACATTTATTAGGACGCTCACTACAACGGTACAAAACGAACTACACAAAGAAGAAGAAGCAAAAATTAATAATGACGTACAGCGCCACCTACAGTTTTCATATTGACCAATGAAAATCTACAACGTCTACGGGGAAAATTGCAGGTAAGTAGAGTTTAACATAAATAGACACGCACTAAACTAAATGAAATGAATGTATATTTTTTATATGCGTAAAAACATGTTCCATGTAAAATATAGTAGGGAAATCATCCACTGTTTATTTGCAGGGCTACACAAAAGAACTAGATTATAGTGCGACAATAGCTGAAAATTGATGGAAGTGTACGTTAGGTTGCGCCATTTATTATTACTATAGGATTATATTTAGGTGCACCTTGTGGTCTGTACATAATCTTCAAAAGATATACAGGAAGTTGGCTTTTGAGCAATTTCATGATTTTTTAATTTTTATTTTTTATAAAGCGATATAAAAGAAAGTTTCCTTTAAATATAGTGGCCAGCGAAGCAGGCAAAGCCTTCGTTGATTCCCTACCTTAATTGATTTCCCATTCTGTCATTTTTGACGGTGTTATATACTAGTAAAGTAAGATTAAGGACCCTCTTCACTCACCGCCGCCGGAACCCGAAGCTAATGCTATTCTATGGGAAATTTTTCTTTACAAATAACTTATTAACTAATAAATATTTTTAAATTCTGTTTTCACATTCTGAAAATTCCCAGCTGTTAAATTGACGGACCTTTTATATTTTATTTTGAAGCTGCAAAATACGAATTTTTAATATGTGAAATTTTTTCATTTTGCAATTTCAAAATAAAATATTAAAAATTAAAAAAATACATTTTTGAAAAAGGTCCGTCAATTTAACAGTTGGGAATTTTCTGAAAGTGAAAACAGAATTTAAAAATATGTATTAGTTAATAAGTTATTTGTAAAGAAAATTTCCCCATAGAATAACATTAGCTCGGTCTTCCGGCGACGGTAAGAGAAGAGGGGGTACTTTACACTGTAAAAAGTTTTTTTTTCTTACATTAAAGTGCACGGAAAATCCATTTGCTGGCTATAATAAGTGGTGCTCAATTCTTACTGTATTTTGGTGTTTGCCTCAGGTGTTCACTCCAAGATCTAGTACAATCGTGCACTAACTTTTATAGAAAGCAAATTGACACCGACTTTTGGTATAAAGTAATAAGAAATTTATTGCAGTGAATAAATACTTTTGACCTTCTTTCCATTCTATGCATTTTAATCTAATGGGACTATAAAGTCTTGCCAGTAATAATGATAAATAATGATAGATTTAGTAATAACGGCGAAACAGGCATTGTATCGTCATTATTACTAAATACATATCTGTAACTGTTACAAATAAAGAAAACTATTATTGCACTGACCTTTTGTCTTTGAAAACTTTATCCTTTTCTTCGGGTTTCAGGAAGGTAGTTTCCGGCTCGTGTAATTTCCACATGTTCTGCAGGAAGTTGGCTCTTTCATCTGATTCTTCTATGCAATAAATAATCCGAGCACGATGGTTATTTCTGAGATTACCTAAGTGAATAGTTCCAATTCTACCCAGTCCAAAAAGGGCAATACCAACTTCGGGATGACTCTGGGAAATGCACTTGTTTGCTTGAAGTCCTTCCATATCCTTTTTGTATCTACGTAAAAATTAGAGAAAAATAATGTTGAATTTTCTCAAAATAGTAGTTATCTAAATTAAAAACAATTTCTTTTCATTTCCCGTTTTTTTAAAAAATAATAATGATAATAGTAATAATAATAACGCCAGTAAAGAAAAGGATGTCGCTAATTGCAGCTATTATATATTCTTATTTATTAATAAATTTTTTCATCAAGTTATTTTATATAAATTCTGACAAGAAGGCTTAGCATTTCTTTTCTAAAAAATGTACATGTAGCAAAAAGTTGTGACTTGAATAACTGTAAGAAATTACCATACATCCTGCTACAGTCGGCAGCAAAATTATTCGAGCGCTAGTAATAATCCCTATGTAAAAAAAAAAAAAAAAAGTACTCTTAATACTGTTTTGTTAAATAAATCCTTGTATAATCATGTTTTTAGACTGACTAAGAACATGATTCGAGAAGGATTTATTTAACAAAACAGTATCAAGTGTACTTTTTCCTGTAAGAATTATTGCTAGCGCTCGAATAATTTTGCTGTCGACTGTATAAGTAACTTTTTAAACAATAAAATTAAAATAGAAAACACTGTAAATAATGTTAACGTTACTATTGTGTATTTGGAAACGTTCCTGATTTTTATATGTTTGGAGCAGGTTACTGATAATAACAAGTTTTCCTCCATGAAATATTCCTGATTTCAGGAGTTTAGTGGTATATTTTTAATGACATACTTGATGAGTACTGATACGTTCAAATAACATTACAGATTACTGGTTTAAAGGACAACTAGTTGTTCCAGATTTACCAGGAAAAATCCGCAATTTTTTTACAATGAATTTTGTAAAATATTATACTATAATTTTGCGTTAGAAGCAAACAGAATATTGGATTTTTTAAAAATTTATTTTATTTTATTTTTAAATCACACTTATTGAATCACGAATAATAACACCAATAAAAGTAAACACTACAAATTTCAAAATAAATGAAAAATTGTTTCAGATCAAAATAAATAAGCATGATCTTTCAGGCAAGAAAATACATTCACAAATACAACAGCTTCTATGTTGCACTTGTGTCTACATTTTTCCGCACTATGAAGAGTTATTATTGTTTGTTTTATCTTAAAACACTTGCTGCGTGTCTTTGCCATTCGTGGAGTTTGGTTTAAAAATACCACCATTCAATACTAGTATTTTGGCGTAATTCGTCAAGTCCCTTCACATTCAAATAACCTTATTAAACTTTTTCGAGCTTTAACGCTGTTGGTGTTACAGGGCAAAATTAGCGCTAACCACCGGCCACATACCTTTAATAAATTTGTTATTGGTGGTCACTACAATCTACAATGGCCACTTTTCTTGCTGTCTGTTGCATTGTTTTGGCGGTTACGGTTGGGTTTTACGTCGCACTAATGCTGCGCAGATGGGCAATTGGCGACGGTCTGGGACGCACCCCTAGAGGTGGTCCGGAGACATGCCATCACAGTTTTGATCCTCCATGGAAGGGATGGCTCTCCCGCTTCGGTGACCCCCAGAGGTATAATTTTTGATGGGAACATGGAAGGCTTTGCGGCCACGACAGATTTTACGTGCACCAGCCACCATTAGTGTACACGGCGGTCTTTGGCCGGTTCGAGTACCGAACCCGCAATCTTCCAATTACGAAGACGACGCTTTACCGACTGGGCTACCGCGGCCCTGCATTGTTTTGGAAAAGTGTTTGTGAGTTTCCTACTCTTAATTGACAAATTTGGACTGAAACCTGTATATTGATGTATAGTTATTTTCAGAAGAAAGTTCTATTTTTTATTTAATAAAAATTTGCACTTTCCACAAGCACTGTATTCACCGCATTGACATTTCGAAAGTAGAAGACTGTTATACATCTTTCTAAATGAACTTTTTTTAATCTTCTGCCCTACTTTTCAGAATCTTGACATGTCCCGGTGAATTAATTTTATAAAATTATCAAAAAATATTTTTAAAATTGGATTGCACCATTGAATTCAGAAGAGAAAGACAATTAACTGAGAAAAAAATTATTGTGGAAGTTGCATTTTTTGTGTAGTTGTAGTATTTAACAAAATAGTACTTATTTTATTTTGTAAATGTCAGCCAGTTACTCGTGGAATCGTCCTTTAATAAATTTTTAAAAGTATTTATAACTTTATCAATACGAGCATATTTATTTAGATTGTGTAATTTTACATCGCTATTAATCTATAAATATACAGAAGATATTAAAACATATCGTTTAAAGAAGTGGTCAGCAAAAAAAACCTCCTTCTACTGGCCACTGACCACTAATGAATTTTTTCAGTTGGTGTTGGGATCAACACCGATTATCTTAGTTAGGGATTTAAGAATAGATGGGATGCCCTGCATAGGTGGATTATCTTTCTAAGGGATCCTAGCCCGTATTACCGCGACGAATTGTAATGGAAAATAAATAAATACAATGTATTAATTCTTCTATTGTTTCAATTGCTTTTTAGTCAATATGTTAAAAAAAAAAAAAAAAAAGTTAAAGTAAAGAAAAGTTAAAAAAAATAAGTTAAAGTAAAGAAAAGTTAAAAAAAAAAAAAAAAAAAAAAAAAATCAGGAAAAAAATTTTAAACTATATAGGGTAGGTGCTCCAGTGATTGGCATGCTCCAGTAATTGACATCTATCCCGAAATAATTAATAAATAAGAAGAGTAATAAAATCATATATTTTACATATAAGAATTTTAACATTTTATATCAAACACTGGAGTATAGGGTGCTAATAACTGGTAAAATGAATAACTAGCAGTGTCAAGCACTGGAACATAGGGTGCCAATTACTGATAAAATGAAAAACTGGCTGTGTCAATTACTGGAACATTGAGTGGGTGTCAAATAAAAGTTCATAAAAAAAATAATTATTATCAAATGCATATATTTTAATATATATGTGGTTCTGAATGTCTCTCATGCTATATGTACTAACTCAAGATTTCTAAAAACATTTTCTGATGACTATAACACTAAAAACATCAAAGATTGCTCTAAAAGTGTCAGTCACTGGTGCACTTACCCTATAATAATTCAATTTTCTTTTCTTCATCTTTAATGTACCCTCAAAGCATATAAAAATTCGAGTTTTATTATTATTATTATTATTATTATTTTAAATTGAAACTGAGCTCCGTTTTCGTTAAAATCTAAAGCAGCCTGTACGGTATAAAATGTTGAATAATCCTAAAGACAATGTAATTCGTTTTATTTACTTAACATTTTAATTTTTGCAAAGTTGCAGAGTTTGCTCATGTTCGGATGTGCCGTCTACAACAAATTACGGATTTGAACGAATTTTCACTAATGTTCTTGTACTTAAGAGAAAAAAAAAAAAAAAGAAGAAGAAGAAGAAGAAGAAGAAAAAGCTTCCTGTGTGTAAAAATAAAATTTGTTTAACATATTTATTAAATAAGTGCGTTTTATCGAAAATTTAAGAAAAGAAAAAATCTTCGATTTTCACTTGAATAAATAAATAAATAAATAAGAAAAAAGGAGAGAGCGAGAGAGCGAAAGAAAATGTTGACAAAAGTGGCGACAGCATTTTCAGTAGAGTAAAATCCAATTTTTATGTCCTTTTTATACGTGCGCAACTTTTACAGAAATGAACATAAAATTTAGGTGACATGTTCATTATTAAATAATTAATTGAATTTTGTAATAGTTTAGCATAGGAAATAATTTTTAAATTAACATTCACTCAGTTTTTCTTCCAAAGTACGTTTTTAAAGAAAGGAAAAATAAAACTATTTTAGGAAACTAAATTAGAGACAATGTTAAGGATGCATTACATACACGTAAAGCACACTTTTCAAAAAATTAAATAAAATCCCTCTTTTCTTTTCTTTTCTTCTATCTTCCTTCTATTTTTTTTATGGATTTATATATATATATATATATATATATATATATATATATATATATATATATATATACATACGAATATCAAATTTAGACGAGGTGTTTATCATAGAATTATTTACTGACGTTTTTATTATTCCGGCGATTTTCATTAGTATACAAATTAATAGCTGTATATATATATATATTTTTTAATCCGTTATGAAGCAAAAAAAAAAAAATGGATAAAGAAAAAATCGTGTGTAATTTAAACAATTGGAGGGATGTGTATCTTCGTTTAACTATAATGCATACTCAGAACATTTTTTTTTACTTCCTTATACAAAGTATAAGGAAGTATAGTACAACAAAAAAAAAAAAAAAAAAAAAAAAAAAAAAATTTAAAAAATATAAACGGTTCTTGGCTTATAAGTCCGTAAGTCCGCGCCACGCCCATGACTGTGCATGAATGTTTATTTATTTATTTATTTTTTTTCTTTTATTACTTCCATTAGTGTATGAATGGCGTGGTCAAAAAGCAACCATGTTGACTTTTACCTTTGCAGAATAGTTCTTTTATAAAATGTAGATTGGCTAACAAGTTCCTTGACGCCAGTCGGTGATCAGAAAGCAACCATAATGACAATTTCTTCAGCAGGTTTATTCTCAAAACTCCCAGGTCCGATGGACCTAACTATTGTTAGTCCATACATAGTGATTCCATCACAAGGAATAATTCCTAGCTAACCTATTCTTTTTGGTACTCATCTAGTTCTGATCACAATCAATACCTTCTTTTAATGTTACAGGTTTGAATGCGTGTCAAAAAGCAACCATAATGTTAATTACCTTTGCCGGATTTGTACAATATCATCAAGAGTGCAGGACATAACAGGTCGCACAACATACAAATCCCGGAAAATTAGTCTTTTTGGTACTCATCTAGTTTTGACACGCACTTTTTTTTTTCTCAATTGTAGGGGTAATACTTTCCTTGTTAAGCCTAGAACTATTTTCTATCACATTTCTTTTTGGTACTCACCAAGTTTTGACCCGCACCAATTTTAATTTAAGTACTTACCTACTTTAATTTATTTATTTATTCTATATTTTTATTTTATTTTTATTCTATTTTATTTTTATTTACTTTATTTTTATTATCATTTTTATTTTATTTATTTATTTATTTTTTATTTATTTTATTTATTTTTTTTTTACGAGGGTGTGGCGGTGTCTGGTCCTCGTTAATCTGTGCTGCACCGTCAAGTGCTCGATGGGGTCGTTTAGCAGTCGTCGGGCTACCAACGCGGGGAACCATCCCCCCGTGGTGGATCAAAATTGCGATGGTCCCTCTTTCTCTTCTCCATTCGGCCTCCCTGCGCATAGTAATTTCCCTCCCAATTAGGATTAGGCCTTGCCACTTCAAAAACTTCAAAAATTTCGCTGTGCACCCAAAACTTTCTTCCATCCCCTAGTGGCTTCACGTAATTTTTTTTTTTTTTTTTTTAATTATAATCTCATTGTTCCTCCCTCGTCTTTCTCAAATCATAAGTGTTGTCCCCTTCCCCTTTTCAAATGGCCTCCTCTTTCGGCTTTAATTATTGTGTGCACAACTATCGCGGTTCCCCCAGCGTTTTCTTTTCTTTTCTTTTTTTTTTTTTTTTTTTTTTTCCTCCCTGCCTAAATTCAAAATTGTTTTAATTTTGTATAATTCCGGTTATTTCGACTTTCAGCTAGTTAGTGCACTTATTCCAAATTCCTTAACATCTGGAGCGTGCTGCAATTCCTGAGCTTTGGCGTTCTAGTTACACTGCTGCCCAGCAGCTTCCACGCGGTGATCTGGCTATTTATTCGCTCCGGCGGACGGCATCCAACCCGTTAAGCTTGGCCGAGCCCAGGCAGGCAGGGGCCGTTCAAAGGTTTCAAAGGAAGTATAGTAATCCCGATTTGCGAAATGGATTTTGTATTTCACATTGCTCGAAAACGAATGATCGCTGAATGTTGACAATTTATACGTGTGACTGTCATGATGTCTAATTGTACACCTGCAAGTGTCGTCTTAACACGAACTCTCGTTTTAGAGACATAAGGGACTTTAAACGATTTTTCGTGACGTCTGTATGTATGTGTGTCTGTGTGTGTATGTGTGTGTGTGTGCGTATGTCGCATAACTCAAAAGCGGTTGGACGTAGAAAGTTGCGAATTGGTACAGAGGTTTGTTATAACATCTAGTTGTGCACCTCCCTTTTTGGACTTTGCATGATTTTCCGTTTTGGAGATATTTAGGAAAATTAGGTTCATAATGACAAAAAATACATAGGTTTTGGCCATAATGTATCAAAAAGCGGTAATAACTCAAAAACGGTTTGGACAAATCTTGCAATTTAACTGACTTCCCGACTAGCTAGACGTTTGAAACTTTCAGAACACGTTGACAATGCATTTTTTTAATGTTTTTAGTCAACTGTTTCCGATACCTGCTGCCTTCAGCAGCGTTTATGTGAATGAACACAAAATTTATTTAACTAACTTCCCGACTAGCTAGAAATTTGAAACTTTCAGACTAGATCAGAACACGGTGAAAATGCATTTTTTTAATACTTTTAGCCAACTGTTTACGGTCCCTACTGCCTTCGGCAGTGTTACCAGTACAAATCTTGCAATCGATTTTTAACTAACTTCCCGACTAGCTAGACATTTAAAACTTCCGGAAAAGTTCAAAACAAGGGGACAATGCATTTTTCAAATATTTTTAGCCAATTGTTTCGGGTCACTGCTGCCTTCGGCAGCGTTTACATGGTTCAACAGAAAAATTATTTAACTAACTTCCCGACTAGCTAGACATTTGAAACTTTCAGAATAGTTCAGAACACGGTGAAAATACATCTTTTTAATACCTTTAGCCAACTGTTTCGGGTCCCTGCTGCTTTCGTCAGTGTTACCAGTACAAATCTTGCAATCGGTTTTTAACTAACTTTCAGAAAAGCTCAGAACACGTTGATAATTCATTTTTTAAAATATTTTTAGCCAACTGTTTCGGATCCAATGTCAATGTTTTTTAACATTATGTATATTTCTAAAAGTGTATAAGTAAGTCATGTGGTGCCCACATCAGATTTTTTTTTTTTTTCTAATTCTTCAAATACATTTGTGTTTGAAGAATTAAATAGCTAAAAAAAAAAAAAAAAAGAGAGAGAGAAAAAGAAAGATTTAAAATATTTAAATAAATAAATAAATAAATAGAGAAATAATTAATAGAAGCTAAAAAATAATTCGATTAATTTTTGGATAGTGAACATTTCCTTTAATATGTTTAGATTTTAAAAGTTACACACATTTAGGAAAGTGAAAAACAAGTTTTTGCTTAATTTTTAAAAGCCTGTATGGTATTGGGATACAGGTCATGTCTAGCAGAATTAGAGAGAAGACGAAGAGTTCGTTATTTCCCACCGCTGCACATTCTACCTACTGATTACGGCAACATTGTGATTAAAATAATATAGAATATGATTTTAGAATAATAAAAGCAGTGATTGTTTATACAGTATAGAAAACAAGCTATAGACTATATAATATAAGTAGTTAAATATGTATTTCTGGTTTGGAATTCGTATATATATATTTATTTATTGTATTGCTTTCTTTTCCCTTTCTCGTTTTTCCCTCTCTTTTACAGGTATATCAAGATATAGATATAAATTAGATGAACTATAAAAACAAAAGAAATTTTTGATAAATTTTCAATTAATAAAAACTCAACTAAAACCATTGAGAACAAATATCAATGCATTTCGAATGTCACTATAAAAATTAATCTAACTATATTATATTATAAAATCGCGCATCTTTAGTTTATATAATTTTCTGTTTTTTTTTTTTTTTTTTTTTTTTTTTCAAAATAAGATATAAAATAATAAATAGATAATAAAATTAGTTTACATTTGTCAGACATTGATACAAAATTAAGCATGAAGAAAAAAAAAATTGCAGGGGGGTGGGATGCCATAAATGAGATCATTTTACAGATTAATTATTGATAATATAGTTATGAAACTTAGGTATACATCCTAATTTCAGTAACAGTTGTCCTTTACCCATTACAATAAATATTTAAAATTATTAGAAATCGAAATCCTTAAAAACACAAATGTTCAATCAGCATTTAAGAAAAATTAATATAGTACCTTCTTTAAACAAGAAGAAAAAAAATTACATAAAAGTGAATAAAGATTAATTACTAAATGCAAGCAGGGAAAAAATATGTGTATCAGGTTAGCAAATTGCAAATAAAATCAAGTTTTCGTTTAAATATTAAAATTATATTTACAATTTCGAAGATTAATTAAAAATAAATAAATAAACTCTTTAATATTACAAAACAGCCTTACTATCAAGAGCAATGACTGCTAAATGTACGTAATAAAGTATAATAAATTTTTCAATGCTATTTTTAATAAATGCTATTATTTTATACATTCTTACGTTCAAAAATAAAAATATTTGAAATATATATATATAATTTTGTATTATTTTAATGAATTTTTCATTTGCAAAATAAAAAATTATTTTTTAACTCATCAAATAGAAAAAGAATTTCAATGGAAATATAATTAAAAAAAACAAGAAAAAACCTTTGGATTAAAAAAAGATTTAAGTAATTTAAAAATACAGTGACATATTTTTTTTTTTTTTTAATTTAATAAAAAGGAAAATAATTAATTCGTCTTATGAAAAAAAAAGGTTCATTATTGCAATTATTACAGTATACACCTAGTAAACATACATAATACAGTACACACCTAGTAAAAGTTCATTAAATTTCTTGCAAAGAATCTTTAGCGATAATAAAATTTAAAATAAATAAATTCAAAGAGTTATATAAGGATATGCGCAATGAGGGATAGTATAAATGTAATAAAAAAGTACCTTTAATTGTATGAACAAGTTCAAATATATTAAGCTGTATATGTTTATGTAAACTAAAAGGGAAGTTAGCCTTTAACAACTTGTACGTCAGTAATGATGTGCAATTAGAGTTACGTACCAAAAATTTGTAACGCGTTTAAAATTGGTAAAGATGTAAACAAAAGAGGGAGATTTGTTGGATGACCTTTGCTTTGGATGACGAAGGTTTACGTATCAACAAATACTACTCGAAGGACTAGAATAATCCAGTTTCATGGCTTATCTCATCATAGCAATGTATTAAAATCTATATTAATATCTTAAAAATAAACTTATCTATATTCTTACTTATAAGAACAATTAAAACAGTAATTAATTCAGTACTAAAGTTTCTATCTAAAGGATAATTGAGATTGAGAGTTGTTATGACACAACGAAAAATTGTGTACGCCTATTATCCAAAAATGGGTTGAGGAGACTGACAAGTGTCCTTGTATGGTGAAAATCTGAAAATCAATCGTTATGTGATTTTTATGTTGGTTATATCCTCCGCTGAAGGGTGCGCTCTGTAGTCAAATCTTAGAGCATATATAAGACTAGAGAGCGCATTCAATACTAAAGTTCCTATCCAAAAGATAACCAAGATTTATAGCGGTTTTCATGTACAAGATATTTATATATAAACGGTATTTCATTATTACAGACGTACAGAAGGCACAAAGACAGACATATAAAAGTCAAATCGAAAATATTAGCATTCCTCAAACAATATAGGAAGATATATAAAATGGTTAATAGTACTAAAAATACACTTTCAACCACTTCTTGTTATATACCGTAATGTATCCAAATCTTTCATGTGATCCGGTAAACAAAACTTTAATGCTAATCCAATCATATTCAATAGAAAAGATGCTTTTGTACATGCTAAAATTGATGCTACTTTCATCCAGTGCCCCGAAGGAAAGAAAAAGACGCCTTACAGGAAAAGTTGCAACGGAAGGATTTTTATAGCTTTCATACGACCTAAACACTACAGATCATAGAAAACAAAACCTTATATACAGTAACGTATCTAATTTCTTTTGTTTTTTACATGCACGCAAACTGGTAACAACATGCATATTATTTTGAATTAGAAACCATCTAATATTACTTTAAATAAAATATATTAATTTCGAGACATGTTTAAAATATTTGCGGAAAATCAGATCGCGAACAGTCAAGCTAATATGCAATTAAATTGTAGTTACAGACACCTTTTAACAAAATAAAATTTTATGTGACATACCAGACTGTAAAATTATGTAAAATAAATGACTGAAAAAGTATTTTATCATTTTCCTTTTTCGTTGATTAACGAGGAATTTAGAAAAAGATTCGGGCCGAGCCGGGCTCGGGCTTAAAATTTCCTCCAGGCCCGGCCCGGCCCGAGTACACACAAACAATATTGAGCCCGAGCCCGACCCGGCCCGAGAGCAAATTGAAAAATTCGGCCCGAGGGCCGGGCCGGGCTCAGGCCGAAAGCCCGGCCCGTGCAGACCTCTACTGTCCAGTTGCCAGGGTAACCGATAAGTCGACTTAATTTGAGGGATGTCTTGTATTTTCTTTTCGCGCCTACACTGGAATTTCTCGCCATATTTCTCTCGTTCAGTTATTAACTTATCGCATTTCCTATTGTCAAATCGTTCAGACAGATTGCAAATAAATAAATAACTAAAGTTAATTATTAATTATTTGTAGATGATTAATCATTTTGAAGTTCATGAATAAAAATGAAAATTGAGAAAACACAATTTTAAGATTTCAAATCTTTAAAATATACATGAAAAACTGTAAGAACTGTTGCCTGAAGATATATTTTATTGAATAAAACTAATATAGTCCAATTTATAAATATTAAATAGAAATGTAAGCTTTTATATTAAACCTACAACTACTTCAGTGCTGCCGGCAGTGTTGCCAAATTCCTTTAAACTTATGCTACGTCAAATTATTCATATTAAAAATAAATAAATAAATAGTTATAGTTATTTAATAATCTATTTAGACTTTTATATATTATCATGGCAATTTAATCATATGTTTATTTTTTGCTTTCTGTTTCTTTTTATTACTAATATAAATATCTTACTTAAACATAACCATAATAAAATTAGTATGCTGTGGCCACCACAAGACTTTCTTCTATATTTTCCTATACAAATTCACGCAGTAACAATATTTAAAAAAAAAAAAAAAAAAAAAAAAACGATTTTTTTTCAAAGTTTTTTTTCGTTAAAAAAAAAAAATCGATAACTTTGTTTTAAATTATTACATATTTATAGTTCAACCATTCGTTTTAAAGATATTGACGAGACCTTTCGAAAGATACCCATCTTGAAAATTTACCCCCCCCGGGGGTACTTTCCCCTGGGGGGGGGAAGCGATGACCGAGATTTTTTTCCTAATTAACTACTACTATTATCAATAATTCATATTAATTTCACAATCACAGGTTAAGAATAACTCCTATTATGTACATTTATACGAAATTTTATCCTATACTGAAACGTTAAAAATTTAAAAAAAATACGATCACAGCACCACCTGTTGAGTGATTGATCCCCAAATCTACTCAGCCCCAGTTTATGTCAGGGGCCAACTAAATACCAAGTCTGGTTAAATTTCGTTAAAAAAAAAAAAAAAAAAAAAAAAAACGATTTTTTTTCTGTTACTTTTTGTTAGAAGTAAAAAAAATCGATAACTTTGTTTTAAATTATCACAGATTTATAGTTCAACCATTCGTTTTAAAGGTATTGACGAGACCTTTCGAAAGATACCCATCTTGAAAATTTACTCCCCTCGAGGGGGGACTTCCCCCCCAGGGGGGTTCACGAGGCTCCTACGCATACAAAATTTTTTCCCCAGTTGACTACCTCTATTATAAATAATTCTTGTAAATTTCATAATGATTACTAAAAAATAATTCTCTTTATGCACATTTATACAAAATTTTGTCCTATATCACCATGTTAAAAATTTAGAAAAAGCGGAATGGCAACGCAACCTGTAAGACAATTTTTACCAAAAGTTGATAGGCACTAATTTATGTCAAGGTGCAACTACATACTAATTCGTATGAAATTCTGTGCAGTAGTTCCTGAGATACAGTTGCCACAAAATTTTGTCACACACACACACACAGACTGACAGACAGACAGACAGACAGACAGACAGACAGACATTTTCTAAAAAGGGTCAAATCGTGTTCTACAGCTCTCAAAACGTGTAAATCCATCAAAAACCCGAGGTCGAAAATTTTTACGAATCCAATACTTTCTCTATATTACATATAGAAGAAAGTAATAAGGTTCGTAAAATCTAAATATGCTATGTATATTAAGTGAAATGGCAATTTGAAAGAAATAAGTTATGCCATTTTTAAATAACATCTTGATTAATATTTAAAAAAAAAGAAGTGAAATTTTAAGATAACTGATATTGTTTATTTTAGTAAAAATAAATATTTTCTGTTATCTATGGATTTTCAAGGGAATGCTAACTGAATATTACTTTTTTTTTTAATTATTATTAATATTTCTGTGTGGAAATGCTGTTATTAGTGTATCATGTATATAAGTGCTAAAAAGCTTCCTGAGCCGATATACAAGATTTAAAAAAATGCAGGAAAGGGAGAAAAGAACTTTGATATCTGCGCCAAATATGACAACCTTTCTCCTACACGCAAAACTTGTTCTCCCTCCGATAAGTTTCCCCTTCCTTTCTTACAATTACAACCATACACAGAGTCGTTCTAATGGAAGCCAGACAGTATATATATGAGTCGCCACTTCGTCATTCTGCACTGATGACGGTACGCTTTGCGCTACCGAAACTGTAGTCTGCATTTAACATTTTTTTACATTGGCGTCTTTAACGTTGTGTAAATATTAATAAAGCATTCAAGGGTGTTAGAGACTTTAACATATCTGCCAATTTTGATGTAGCCACAGCCCGACAAACAATTCATACTAAAATGTGATATAAGCCATGAAAGTGCAGGTGCCGTTCTGTCGCAGGAAGTTAACGGTCAAGAATGTGTCATTACCTGCTAGAGTAAAGGTTTGTCTAAACCGGAACGAAACAACAGTACAGGAAAGCCATCGTAATGGCCAAGAAACACTTTCATTATAATCTCTGTGACAGGAGGTTTTTGCTCCGGACTGATCACTCTTCTTTAACACGTATGTTAAATTTCAAGATTCCGGAAAGTCAGATTGCCAGATAGATACAATACCTCCAGGACTATGACTTCAAAATACGTCATCGTAAAGGACGTCTACGTGGAAATGCAGATATGCAGACGCCTTGTCCTGTTCTAAAACTTGCTAGTACTGCTCTAGAGCTGAAGAAATATATCAACTGATAAATCAAGTCGCTTGCCAAGCAACGTATTCAGTGCTCTCGAAACAGGGTCTGTGGGGTGCGATAAAGAAGTTAGACAAGCCCAGGGAAGATCATGACTTAAAGCCAAATACTACAATTTTTAGACGTCCAGCAACAGGCCTAGATGGCAGAACATTTCTGCACTGAAAACCATAACGGAATGTTACTGGGCACTTTAGGACTCTCTTCACATTAGAAAAGTATTGTACAGAAATTCGAGTCTAATAATGAAAGGAATTTCAAGTGGCCGGTCTTACTATTAAGAAGACCGGCGTATGTCTTTTTTTTTTTTTTTTTTTTTTTTTTCAATAAATTCAAACAAATAATTTTTTAACGAGTTTTTATTTTTAATGAATTATGTAATCACCCTTTTGGCATCTAGTGTGTGCAAGTTTTCAATGTCGGATCGATAAAAATCAAATGGTTTTCGAACAAAAAATTTGGAGATCCCATTTGAGACATCCAAATATTCAAATTTTCTGCCGTTTACAAAAAACGGTCGAAATGAATAAAAATCCAGTGGCTCAATGTTGGGTGAGTATGTTTGTTGAGGCAATACCTCCCACCCCAATTCATTATTTTTTTCCAGGGTTCGTCCTGCGCAGTGCGGTCATGCTCTATAATTTTGCAAAATAATATTATTTCTGTTGACAATCGATGGGCACTTTTCAACTAAAAATTGATTTACTCGATTCAGTTGTTCACAGTAAAGATCTGCATTCACAGTTTGTCCAAGTTTTAGCACATCAAAATTAACTGCACCACGAATAATCCACCAAACACACAAAAGCGCCTGTTGGTGGTGCAAACCTGGCTTTGCTATACTTTGTGATAATTCATTCGAAGAGAGCCACATTGTTTTGCGTTTTGAAATATCATAAAAGATCCATTTTTGATCGCTTGATCACTGGAGAACCCCATCTCCAGTGATCAAGTTATCAAAAAATGCCTCTGTGTTGCGCCGCTGAAGCAAAAAGTTGCATGTGCTCGATTGGTTAGCTTTGTTTTCTTCATACAGACTATACGGGACCACCTGCTCTGTTTACTTTACAAATGTTCTTGGATGGTAGATTAAGGTTAGTTAAGATGTTTTTGACAATTTTTCGATTGTTTGACAGGGATTTGCTTCCAATTCCGGCCTTAACATGTCATTGTCTAAAGTTGTTTGTCTTCCTGATCGATACGAGTCAGAAAGATCAAAATTAGCGAATTTGAACTTAAAAAACTGCTTTTATCTTTTACGATTGTTTATTGCACTAGAATAAACATTGCAAATAATTTTTGTAGCAACTGTTGTGTTACTACCCTTTCGAAACTCAAAAAGCATATACCTCTTCAGGTATTTGTCTGGCCATTTCACTATAAATTGCAGAAAAAAAAATAAGCTTTAATAATTTACGAGTAAACAAGTCATTCTAACCTTGAAATGTCATTGGCACGAGTTCAAGCATATAATACCAAGATCAAAGATTCCAGACGTTCTAGAGCAGCTGCATAGTAGCCCTACCGGAGGCCATTTTGGAGTGATGAAGACTATCCAGAAAGTTCGATAAAGCTTCTACTGGTGCAAAGCAAGGGATGACGTGGAGAAATCATCATCATCATCATCACGTGCTTACGAAGTACCTACGGCTGTCGAGACAGCCGCTTAGCGTCACCTGTGTAAGAAGGAGGGCTTACATCATCAAGATGTTCGGAACCAGATCTGAGTGGGTTCCCACGGGACATTGTCGTGATGAGTTGATGCATTCAGCAGCATGACGGAAGAGAGAGGCAGAGCAGAGCCGATCTGGAAGCTGTGAAACTTATGGCAACAGGGCAAGGAGCACTAAACCTACAATTTTTTTTTTTTTTTTTAGCTAAAAGTGATAGGCCTAACAAGACTGTTAAGCAGTCACAATACTATAACATTTAGAATAATACAAAATAAAGAAAAATTTAAAAATTTTAGCCTAGTAAGACTGTTAGGCAGTCAGAGAAAAAAAAATTACATTATTTACAATTATTAAAATTTAAATTACAATTTACAAATTACAAAAGAGAAATTTACACTATTTACAGTTAATTTAAAAAATACTAAAAACCCTACGTAAGGTAACTGGCTGGAAGACTGATCATCCGCGACTGTTAAACAACACAGTAGGTTGCAGTTGTCAGGGGGATAGCCAAAAGTAGAAGAATAGGATGTATTCAATCAATGGGAAAAAGAATTTTGAGTGAGAATTCTGTGTTAGGTAACACCTGAAGGATCTCGCCTTCTACGCTTGGAGACCGGGACAAACCCGTCCTCCCTGTAGAGGATGGCAAGTGGGCGTTTTTTGGCCCTCCCGATTCTGGGATCGTACCTTCTTATGGCATTTAACACAGGATTCTGAACTTTTGGGATAGACCTGTGAAACTTCAACGCAAGTTTCTTAATTTCCGAATAGATTGGCCTAATTTTCAGGTCTTTGTGAATGACAACATTGCGAACGTAGCGATGAGCTTGAACAAACCTGCGCAATTGCTTGTTTTGGAATTCTTGAATTTTTTCTAGCACAGTCTTTGAGGCAGATCCGTACACCACGGACCCGTAAGTCATAATTGGTCGGATCATGGACTTGTACAGTAACAATTTATTTTTAACAGACAGGCGGCTATTTCAAACCAAAAGAGGAAGGAGGGGGGCGGTGGCAATTTGCGCTTTATTCAGAGTCTCTAAAATGTGCTTATGCCACAATAATTTTGAATCTAGGTGAATTCCTAGGTATTTATAAGAAGTTTCCCAGGGAATAGGATCATTATTGAGAGTAAAGTTAACGTCGGGGGAATAGGATTTATTAGTGAAGAAAATGGCGGTACTTTTAGAGCTATTAACTTTAATTTTCCATTTCCTAAGCCAAATAGCATACGAATTAAGGTAATCCTGGAGTTTTTCAAACACTGTGTGTGGTTGTTTGTGTTTGTATATGATAGCAGTATCATCAGCAAATAAAGCTAAGTTGATGTCGGGCTTGCGCGGAATGTCGTTAATGAAAATGTTAAAAAGGCGGGGCCCGGCGAGAGAACCTTGAGGAACAGAACTGAGAACAGGCTTCGGGCTAGAGAGGGAATTTCCCACTTTTACCACGAAGGACCTGTTGGAGAGGTAATCAGAAAAGATTTTAATTAGCTGGTCAGGAACACCTAACGCAGCCATCTTAAAGAGAAGGCCGGCATGCCAGACCTTGTCAAAGGCCTTCTGCACGTCGAGAAATATAATTCCCGCCACACCGCTGGTTTGGTATCCATCGTGAATGAATTCAGTCACTCTACGTGGAGAAATGGTGTCAATCTTGGGATGCTTGTGCGGCATGTAAAGGCCCGAAGAAACGAAGCCGAGAAAGATTTTATCGGTATAATGTGGGAGCACCATTTGAGCGGATCGCACTCGACATCTTGAGTCCTTTGTCACACATCTGGAGGCAATAAGTACATTTTTATTCTGATGGACTACTTCACCAAGTGACCAGAGTCGTAGGTCATTCCTGATAGTGAGGCCTGCACAGTTTGTGAGGTACTAGTGTTAGTGTAGCAATGGGTGTCGAAATACAGCTTCATACCGATACCTCTACAGATACATATACAGTTACAGAAAAAAAAAAAAAAAGGAAGATGATGGGGGGGGGGGGGGGTTATCAATATTTTTTTACAATCAGAAAACACTGTATTGCCATTGGGCATTGATTGAATCAAAATAAAAATGTGAGTAAAACCTCTTATAGTTTAACTTTTAGTTTGAGAAAACTGAACTTCTATTCATTCTATCTCTCATGCCTCTTTAGATTTACACGATATTTGTTTGCGGTTTACATATAAGTTACTGAATATATTTGGCGATTAAACTATGCAAATGAAATTTTTTAAAAGCTAGCGCATGCGAAGATAAAAATTACTTAGTAAAAATATTCATATTTTGTAAGACATTCAACATTTTTGCATTCTGATTGCAGTATGCTGTGTTTTATGAAGTATGCCAAATTTTCTGAAAATGTCTTTGCTCTGGGTCTAATACCCTACGTGTTATAATTTAAAAAATGGAAATTTCTTTTGCAATGTTTTAAGAAAACAGTTATATCTCCATGAATATATGTGGTAATCTGTTAAAAATTCATACAGATAATGAGAAAAATTTTCTTAATCCCATGCTACAGCCAAAATACATTTCAAGCATTACTTTCTACAGGGTGATCCAAAACATTTGGATTTTTCATTAATTTTTTACTGGTCCCCTTTTCCTTTTCATGACACAACTCTTATTGAAAAATATCAGGTATAACATGTTCTTTACACTACCAAAGTTTCCTAAAGAAATTTTTAAGATATTTGACAAAACGTAAAAAAGTGAAAGTGTTCACATTATTTTGTGCAACACCTGTATATAAAATTATAATAAAAGTATATAAATGTATCCTTTTATAATTCAATACTTTTTTATTTTTTTTCTAAACATAAAATGTTATACTAGTATTTCATCAGAAAAACGCAACGAAATTAATTATTTTGTGATTATTTTTATTCTTCGAAAAAGTCGTGGAAAAAAATATTGAGAGCGATTTGTTTCTTTCGTTATCTAGCAACGAACGGGAGAAGTGAGGTCATAGTTCATCTGTGCATGACCTTGACACGCCATTCTTGGGGGAAAAGAGTATAGAAGAGATATTAGGTCATTCAGGACGATGCAAACTTATCATGATTATAGAATCAATCTAATTATACATTTAAAATAAGATATCACTGAAAATTCATTAAATTATGCAACATATGGAGATTAAAGGGGGAAAAAATCCCAATCCAATAAGTGTTGTGTAATTTGATGTGATGTGAAGATAATAATAAAGACACTCGTTCTTTCACTCACAAAACAAAACTATATTAAACATAAACACAGATTTAAATGCGTTGACAACATAAGGTGCGATAAATCATTGCGATTTAGTAATAAACAATAATAATGCGTAAAGTAATAACTGCGAAAATAAGAATGCGAAAGATAGCATGCAAGCTACCGTGCGAATGTAAAAAGAATAAACTGTTTCTTGCGGTTGAATATTTACGATAAACAATATAATGCGAAGATAATGCGTAAATAACAATACGATGTAATATTTGCAAATAATGAGAAAGATAGCATGCAAGCTACCGTGCGGATGTAAAAAGAATAAACTGTTCTTTTCGGTTTCTGTTCGAGTACAGTTGAGATGTTCGTACCTGTTGAACAGAAAAAAATAAAGTTGAGATGAAACAGTTAAATCGAAAGTGTCAATGAGTGCGGAGTTCGATATGTTAGGAATCGAATATGACTGTATGGTGGAAATCGAACATGACGTTTAGCTTCCCTACATGTAAGAGGGGAGTAAGAATCATCTGTTGAGACATGAACTTTACTTGCTGACTTGCAGTTATTTATGAATCTTAGGCAATATGCCAGAATGCGTTTGATTTTAAAAAATGAAGAAAATTTATTGAATAGTTGATCATAAAGATCATTAGATGTATCAATATGGTAAGACAAAATGGGATCAGCTTTCTTTTCAGCCGAAATTTGATCCTCGATTTCCTTAGACTTAGGCGCATCATTAGGCCAATGTGTAGGATCCAAAAGTAGCCAACTTGGGCCATTCCACCACAAGTTGCATTCAGGTAAACTTTTAGGATCTATGCCCCGAGAAGCGATATCAGCGGGGTTTTCTTTAGATGGAACGTGTCTCCAATGTTTTGTGGGAAGAACATCTAATATTTGTGACGTTCTATTTGCAACAAAAGTTTTCCACTTACGCGGATGTGCGGATAACCAAGAAAGAACAACTGTTGAATCTGTCCATGCGTAAATGTCAAAGTCATAATTTTCTAATATTTTTATGACTGAAGAAAATAACTTAGATAATAAATAAGCACCACAAAGTTCCAATTTGGGAACGGAAATTTGCTTGATAGGAGCTACTTTAGTTTTGGCAACTAAGAGTGAGACTTTTGATTTGTTATCATGAGTCTGTCGACAATAGATTGCAGCGGCATAAGCATGTGTTGACGCATCACTGAAACCATGTAATTCAAATGTACTATCGGATGAAAGCGTGACGCATCTAGGAACAGAAAATTGGCTAATTTTATTGAATGAATTCTCATATTTAATGAGCTCCTCTTCAAATTGTTGCGGAATAGGAGAATCCCAGTCTCCTTTTGTTAACCATAGCTTTTGATAAAATATTTTTAACACTACTGTACAAGGTGAAATTAACCCTAGAGGATCAAAAATGCGTGCGGATTCAGACAAAATGCGTCTTTTTGTTAGTGGTGGTTTGAGAGTAAGTGCGGTTTTGAAAATAAATGTATCTGCTAAAGAGTTCCAGTAAAGCCCTAGAACTTTAGAACTTTCATTGTTGTTTGGTATTATTTTAAAGTCTGTATCTGTGATGCAATTTTCTCGAAATTCCGCAAGGAATTCATTCGAATTGGAATTCCACTTTCTCAAATGAAACCCATATTCTCCCAAAACATTAGCAGTTTCCTTAGCAATTGATATTGCGCTATTAACTGAGTTTAAACCAGATATCAAGTCATCCATATATATATCTTTTAACAAAGTACGCGAGACGTGTGTTTTTTTATTATAATCTAGAGCGATTTGCTTAATGCACCTAGTGGCCAAAAAGGATGCTGGAGCAAGGCCATATGTAACAGTCTTCAATTTATATTCCTTTATTTCCTCATTGGGGTTGTATCTCCAAAGGATTTTTTGATAATTTTGATCGTCCTCAGAAATTAAAACCTGGCGGTACATTTTCTCCACGTCTGCAGAAAAAACTATCTCCGGTAATCGAAAATTAAGTAAGATCTCAAAAATGTCTCGTTGTAATTTAGGGCCAACACCTAAAACTGAATTTAATGATTTACCATCAGAAGTTTTACAGGAACCGTCAAAAACGACTCTTAATTTAGTGGTAGTGCTAGAAGGTTTAATAACTGCGTGATGAGGTAGGAAATATTGTTCCCTTTGAGAAATATTTAGTGAATTCTGAGTAATTACCTCCATGTGTCCTAATTGTTCGTATTCATATAAAAAATCTTTATATTGTTGTTCGAATTCCGGATTTTCAGAAAATTTCCTCTCCATTGCATATAATCGGGAAAGTGCAGCGGGTTTTGTATTGCATAATTCAGATTTGCATTTATAAAATGGTAGTTTCACCACAAAACGGCCTTCTGGATTAATTGAATAATTTTCCTGAAAATGTGACTCCACAAACTGTTCCTCGGGTGAAAGTAACTTCTCACTTGGATTAAAAACTTCTTCTAATTCCCAAAAACGTTTTAACTCACTATCAATATTAGTTTCGTAAATATATAAATTTGAAATCGAATTAGATTTTGTCTGAGATTCAGGTAATTTTCCGGATACGAGAAAACCAAAAATTGAATTTTGAGCAATTAAACCATTCTCAGTACAAATTGTTTGACCAGGAAGTAAAATAGAAAAAAAATAATCAGATCCCAAAATCATATCAATTTTACTTGGAATTTCAAATTTGGGATCGGCCAGTTGCATATTTTTTAAATGCGAAAAATGTTCCTTGTTTATTTTCTCTGATGGCAATGGAGCTGTTAATTTATCTAATATAAAAACTCGCATGGATAACTTGACATCGGAATCGTGAATGGAAATTAAATTAATGTCTGTATAACCTTTAGTTATTGCAATCTTTGAATTTGCTAACCCTTTGACGGGAAATCTTGCATTTTTTCTCTCATAACCTAAAATACTCATAAATGATTCAGTGATAAAAGAACTTTCAGAGCCTGAATCGCATAAAATTTTTAGCACATGTCTCTGACCCATTGAATCATAAATATAAGCGCTAGCTGTAGGAAGTAAAGCGAAAGATGTTTGTATAGAATGGGTATGAGTACTTGTTTGGAATTGAGATATGCCAGATGGCTCTGTACGATTCTCAGAGTTTTCAAAATTATTACCAGCAGATGAAGCCGAAGCTGTATAAGTTTTCAAATTATTATCGCATATACTAGAATGATGTTTTGCATTACAAAAATGACAAGTGTAAGTGGAATTACATTGAGCGATAGAGTGTTTATTAGATAAACAATTGCTGCATAATGAGTTCTTTCTAACAAATTGTTTTCTATCCTTAACAGGAAGTTCTTTAAATTTAAAGCATTTGAACAAGAAATGATTATTGTTTTTACATAAAATGCATTTGTAATTAACGTTAGAATGAAACTTAGATAACTTAAATTGTTTATCCTTATTTTGTTTATACTCATTCTCTTTACTCTCATTTTCATTACATAATTCCATAGATGCACATTTATCATTAATAAATTGTAAAAAGATCTCTAAAGTAGGGAAATCAATTTTTGCGGAATATTGTGCCCATTCTTCACGTGATTTATGGTCAAGTTTTTGTAATAAAATATAAATTAACCATACATCTCTTTCAGTAGCTTTAGTGTCAATAGTTTTTAATCCCCTAATTACTTCATCCGAAGTATCTGCTATCTTACGTAAGTTATATGCAGTAGCATGACTTACAGTTGGTTGATCCATAAAGGTTTTAATCAGTGCAGAAATAATTTGTTTTTTCTTATCATACCTAGTAAGTAATTTTTCCCAGGCTTCTAGATAACTATTCTCAGATATTGGAATGTGTTTAATAATAGAAGCCGGTTCGTCTTTTAATAAACCCTTTAGGTATTGAAATTTTTGTACATTACATAAATTAACATTTTCATGAACTAATGATATATACAAATCCTTAAAAGACATCCAATCTTTATAATTTCCAGAAAACGGACAAATATTTAATTTTGGCAAACGAAAATTACTGTATATAGCATTTGTATTAATGGTAGGATTTTGAAAATTTAAAATATTTGTTTGCATGTTTACAGATAAATTTTCAAGTTTTTGTTGAAGCTTGGCTTTGGTTTCATAATATTTCAATTCAAATTCTTCTATTTCTGAAATTTCATCAGGTAATTCAGAATCGGCTTTATCAAAATCAGAATAAATAATTTCAATCTTTTCAAGTTTATTTAAGAGATCATGTTTTTGAAAAATTTGATTTTCATTATTTATGAAATTCATAATTCTAGTAAGCGCAGATTTCGCTCTGCCTCGATAATGTTTTGCTATTTTTTCAGCATCTTCTAAAGCAACAGTTTCATTACTGTCATCGTCATTGTTCTTTTTGCTTGCCATTACTACGTAATGGAGTAATGCGAAAAACCAAAGTCAAACTTGTAAAATAGGAAAATAAGTACTTATCTGTTTTATTCCTTAATAGCTGCGCTTGGATATCCAAATTTGTAAGCTAGCGAAAATTCACACATGTTCACCAAAAATCTCGCCGGTGCCTCCAGAAAATGTTGTGTAATTTGATGTGATGTGAAGATAATAATAAAGACACTCGTTCTTTCACTCACAAAACAAAACTATATTAAACATAAACACAGATTTAAATGCGTTGACAACATAAGGTGCGATAAATCATTGCGATTTAGTAATAAACAATAATAATGCGTAAAGTAATAACTGCGAAAATAAGAATGCGAAAGATAGCATGCAAGCTACCGTGCGAATGTAAAAAGAATAAACTGTTTCTTGCGGTTGAATATTTACGATAAACAATATAATGCGAAGATAATGCGTAAATAATAATACGATGTAATATTTGCAAATAATGAGAAAGATAGCATGCAAGCTACCGTGCGGATGTAAAAAGAATAAACTGTTCTTTTCGGTTTCTGTTCGAGTAGAGTTGAGATGTTCGTACCTGTTGAACAGAAAAAAATAAAGTTGAGATGAAACAGTTAAATCGAAAGTGTCAATGAGTGCGGAGTTCGATATGTTAGGAATCGAATATGACTGTATGGTGGAAATCGAACAATAAGGAAGATGTCATTTTTGAGTTTTTTTATTCTTTGGAATGTCAAAATATTATCGGAAAGTGCTGGATCACGAGATCAGATGTCTTTATCTTTAAGAAGGATTCTTAAGTCTTACGTGTATTTTTCGTTACATGATAAATAAATTTGGACATTGATGACTTTAAAAAATATTAGATTTTATCGAAACTTTTGAGAGAAAATTTTTGTAATTTGCTGATTAATGTAAACTACAATTTAAAATAAGCGGTAAGAAAATTTGAGAAAATAATTACTTGAACTTGATGTTAATTAATTACTTAAATTTAACTTATTAGCTAGTATTAATTTTCTCCTATTCGATATTATATTCTTCAATGTGTTATTCCTTCTACTTCAAAGCTATTTAAAAATCAGTGAAACGGTAACCATATTACTAAAACTTATCTAAAAAATAATAATATTTGTTGATTATTATAAGAAAACAAAGCTTTTCAGAAAATCGATGGAACAAGTTTTTAAATTAATAAGAATAAAAATTTTTAAAGTTATTTGAGAACAAAATAAAACGCAGAATTAAGAGAGTTATTACAAATTCAAACAAATTACTTTCTGGAACTCGTTAAACACATATTTCTTGTGTGTAAATGAATGATATTTGCAAGCATTAAAATAATATTTGCAAGCGTTCTACTGCAAATATTAGATAAGTGCAAAAGATCTACCCGTTTTTATTATACCTATAAAGAAGAGCAAATAAACGCAAAATGAACAGTACCTATTATTGTGCATAATCCCCTGTAGTAAGATCAATTCCCTTTAGACGGCGCTGCGTCGCCAGTGAAAGAAAAAAAAAGAACCTATATTTTGTTAAAAGAATTTGGCAACAGCCAATAAGTTAAATTTTAGATTTTTGGATGCTTTGGCTGTGTTCGAAGACAGAATTTTCGATCTCTCACTATGAGAGTTAATTAGATTTGGGAATTATGTTCCATTAAGTATTCCTTTTTGTAAATAATGTATTTAATCTGTAAATAGAATTTTTAATTTATTATAATTATTAAACCATCAGAAAAAGTATGCATCGTTCTATTTTATTCATTCTCTTGTTTTCAAAGCAATCCGGCATATTAATTTTGATTCTTTATGTTCTTAAAATGTCAATACCACTGAACCGCAAATTATTTTTCATTTTGGTGCATCAGTGCCGGCAAGAGAATGTTGTTTTTGAAAGTAACGATGCTTGTGTTAAATTCGATTATTAAAATTAATATTTCTGCTTTCATAATATTGGATTAGCTCTTAGAGCGAAGACGGCTCAAGGTAAGAAATTTTATGGAAATTTACAATGGAAGACAAACATAAAATTAATAGAAAAATTATTCGATCCAGTGTTACGAAGTTGGTGAATAGTATAGAACTAAATTTAAAAGAAGAACATTTAAATGTTGAAGATTTAGAAGAAGCTCTTAATCAACTAACTATAAAAAATGGGCTTCTACAGGAAGCCGATAGGGAAATAGAAAAAATAATTCCTTTAACGGAATATGAAAATGAAAAAAACGTGTGTTATGAATACCAAGACAAAATCGCGAACGCTATTTTTAGAGCAAAAAAGAAAATAAAAGTAAATTCAGTCGAAAATAGTGGTGTAAATTCAAATGTTTCAAGTACATTACAGAATAGAAGTATACCGTTAAGTGAGAATAACAAATTTGTTAAATTACCAAAATTAATCATTCAAAGATTTGGCGGTGAATTGTCCCAATTTATGAGTTTTTGGAATACTTTTCAAGTTACTATTCATGACAATGAAGCCTTGTCAACGGTAGAGAAATTTAATTATTTAAAAAGTTATTTAACTTCGATAGCTTTAAATTACATACACGAGTTAGAGATTTCGGAACAAAATTATGACAAAGCCGTAGAAATTCTTAAACAAAGATTCGGACAACGCGATATGATAATTAACCACCACATGAACAATTTGTTAAATTTAGCACTCGTTTATAAATCCACAGATATTTTTAGATTAAAAAAATTACATGAAGAAATCGAGATAAATATTAGATCATTATCCTCGTTAGAAGTTGATGAGAATAATTATAGTGCTATGTTAATCGCAGTAATTCTAAAGACTCTACCGTCCGATTTAAATTTAGAATTCAATAGAAAACACGCATCTAATTTACATGGAATTAAAATTCAAGAACTATTAGATTTCATACAAACGGAAATAATTTCGCGGGAAAGAACATTATCTACAAAAATAAAACAAATGAACAAATAAAAAGTAATAAATTGAGTAATCGAGACGGCAGCAGATTATCGTCTGCGCACGAATTAATCACTACGGTAGAAAATAAACAGATGAGATGCATTTTTTGTAAAAAGAATCACGCGTCATAAAATTGTTTCGCATTCAATATTGAAAAGAAGAAGAATATTTTGAAATCTCAGGGCCGTTGCTTTTTGTGTTTGGAACAAAAGCTCCGTATCGCGGAATGCCATAGCGACATTAAATGCAGAATATGTGGTTATAAACATAATACAACTCTCTGTTACAAATCTAAACATAAACCTCAGGAAAAAATAAATGTTCCTTCTGGTTCAGAATACAAACAGGAAATAGTTTCTATTGTTTCTTCTATAAATCAGGAAAATAAAATTTTGTTACAAACTTGTTCCGTAAATATTAAAAATAAAACGAAAGAGAAAACGATCCGTTTGCTTCTTGATTCAGCTTCTAGTAGAACATTTTTATGTCGTTCTATTGCTAAAGAACTAAATTTAAAAGTGATTAGAAATGAAAAAATGAAAGTATACCCATTTGGAAGTAAAACACCGATAGAAAAAACCTATGGCATAGTTAAATTAAAGCTCGTGAATAAAAATAAACCTGATCATAATATTCAAATTGAAGCGTTAGTTACGGATGAAATTTCTGGATCGTTCATTCACCCTCCCCCTGAATTAGAAAAAATCACGAAAAATGATAATTTTCAGAATTTAGAATTAGCTGATATACCTAATAGTAAAGAAAGCATTACACTTTTGATAGGAGTCGATTATTATTATGATATTGTGTTAGGTAATATTAGGCGCATTAATAAAAATTTAGTAGCAGTAAAAACTGTGTTCGGTTGGGTTTCACAGGGAATTAAAAGCTACTCTTGAATCATTAACCACGAGTATCATAGTAGAAGAAAATTTGTTGTCAAAACAAATAGAAAATTTTTGGAATTTGGAAAATTCGGGTCTTATTAATCCGAAAGAAAAATTTGACCTTCCGAAAATAAAATTATGAAAAATTTTGAATCGGAAATTAAGTATGAAAATAAACGATATAAAGTTAAATTCCCTTGGAAAATTAGTAAATCACAATTACGAAATAATTTTGAAATCGCTGAAAGTAGATTTTCGAGACTTAAGTACAAATTTTGTAGAAACCCAAATTTATTTTTTGAATACAACAATGTTTTACAGGATTATTTGAGAGATGGGATTATAGAACCCGTTACGGATTTGGAGGAAAATTCTACCTTTTGTTTACCACATAGAGCGGTAATAAAAACAGATCGTACAACAAGTAAATTACGAATCGTGTTTGATGCGTCTTCACATGATTACAATAATCTTTCTCTTAATAATTGTCTACATATTGGACCTAATCTTTATGAAGATATTTTTGACATTTTGTCTAGATTTAAATTTCATCCCGTAGCCTTTACTGCGGACATTAAACAAGCACTTTTACAAATTTTGATAGACGAGGAAGATAGGGACGTAACACGATTTTTGTTTACAGAAAGTCCTCACGAAGGCACCTCTCCCCTTCAGATTTTTAGATTCACTAGAGTTTTGTTTGGACTTAATTGTAGTCCCTTCTTATTAGCTGCGACGATAAAACATCATTTGAAAAATTTTAGCGACACACATAGGGAGACTGTTAGTTTTTTAAATGAAAACATTTATGTAGATGACATAATAGGAAGCCACCCATAAGTAGAGAAGGCTTTAACTACAAGTCTAGACTCACTTAGTATCTTTAAAGACGCGAGTATGCAACTTCACAAATTTCATACAAATTCGACACCATTACATGAATTTTGGGTACAAAAAAAATTTCATTAACAAGGATTCTAAAATATTTGAAGAAAATGATCCCCCTAATAAAGTTTTGTGTTTAGGGTGGAATAACTTGAAAGACACTCTCTATTTTGATTGTAGGGAGCTAATAAACCTCGTTTCTAAGCAGATAAATACTAAAAGGTTTGTTTTACAAGTACTAGGCAAAATTTATGACCCTATCGGTTTCCTAGGGCCCTACACTTTAAGAGTTAAATGCCTTTGCAGATGATCTGGAAGACTGGTCTTGATTGGGATGATACATTACCTGAAGATTTGAAAAAAATATGGAAAGACTGGTGTAATGAAGTGACTCATCTTTCTAAATTTTCTGTGCCGAGATATTATTTTTCTGATTTTCCAGAATTTAACATCGGTGATTTGCAACTACATGTTTTCTCAGATGCTAGTATCAAAGCATTTGGCACTGTCGCCTATTTTGGAATTAAAGAAATCTCGAATGAAAAATGTAAAACGATATTCGTTGCTTCCAAAAATAGAGTAGCGCCTTTGAAAAATCTCACGCTACCTAAACTTGAACTCACAGCTGCATTGTTGGCAGCTAAACTAGGTCATAATATTTTGAGAGCTCTGAAATTAGATATACCCACGTTTTACTGGACAGACTCAATGATCGCTTTTTTTTTTTTTTTTTTTTTTTTTTTTTATTAGAGGCTCTCCAGAAAAGTTTAAGCCGTTTGTGCAAAACAGAGTACAAGATATTCGTGAATTGACATCTCCTTCAAACTGGAGGCACTGTCCCGGTTCGTCTAATCCTTCCGACCTTGTATCCAGAGGTGCAAAGATCATAAAATTAATTAATGATAGATTGTGGTTAAATGGGCCTGAATGGCTCAGTTCACCCCCCGAACTTTGGCCTAAGCCTGATGATAAACAAAAGCTAGATGTAGAAAGCTTAGAATATAGAAAAAAGATAAAAGAAACACTCATTTTCAATTGCATGACAGAACAACTAGAAAACCCCAATTTATATCAGAAAATACAGCAGTTTAGAAAAATTAATCAGAGTTACAGCTTGGGTAAAAAGATTTATTAAGAAGATCAAAAAAATTCCAGAACTTAACAATACATTGACAACCGAAGAACTAATAGAAGCTGAGAAACATTTGATATCGAATGAACAAAAGTTGCATTTTAAAAAAGAATTTCACTCGCTAATAAATGAAGAAATTATTGATAAAAATTCTCCCCTTAGCAACTTAACTCCTTATCTAGATGATGAAAAAATGATGCGGCTCGGCGGGAGATTAGAGTTTAGTGATTTACAGCTAGAAGAAAAACATCCTATCATTCTCCCCAAACAGTCGTGGTTGTCTACCTTGATTATCCGAAATGAACATGAAAAAATAATGCATGGAGGAGTATCTGGAACATTGTCAAAAATACGGTCTAAATATTGGATTCCCAAAGGTCGCCAGTTAGTTAAAAGTGTCATGAATAAATGTATTATATGTAAGAAATACCTTTCCAGACCAACAGATCAGATCACTGCTCCACTACCCCGTGACAGAATAACAGAGTCGCCCCATTTCTCCATACGTGGCATTGACTTTGCTGGGCCTCTCTACATTAAAAATGCTAAAGAAATTGAAAAATCTTATATAGTGTTGTTCACTTGTGCAGTAACCAGAGCGTTACACTTAGAACTTGTACACGACATGTCAACTGATTCTTTTTTGCTGACATTATTGAAGGTGCTTCAAACAAAATATCTGCCTTAAGACGTAAAAGATACCAACAGTGTTGCCAGATTTGGGGACTTTTTCATTCAACTCTCACCAATAATTTTGAGAAGTGATATTTGCTATACATAATAGACGTTTATCTTTCGAAGTGCTTAGGCAACCGTTACAATTAAAATTTATCGGCGGGGGTTGAATAAAAAAGTCCCCAAATCTGGCAACACTGGATACCAATCACTGTTGTTAAAGCAGTTGTGGAATAGATGGAAAAGCCAATACCTATTGGATTTGAAGACGGCGCTGCGTCGCCAGTGAATTTTATTTGATAATTGAAAATTTTAAAAATTTGCATGTGTTATTATCTTTATATTTAAAGTTTGCTTATATTTGATAATTTTGTTTATATTTGATAACTAAGAGTTAATTGTTTAAATAATAATGTGTTTGCTTTATGTTTAATATTGATAATTCAATTTAATATTTTGATTTGATCTTTTATTGATTTAGTTATAGTACTTTAAATATTGTTTACCATTGTATTAATTACTAGCAGGCTTTGCCCGCTTCGCTGGTCATTATATTGAAATGAATCCCCAAAACAGCATATCATTAATAATAATAAAATATCTTAAAAAAAAAAAAAAAAATCATTGAAATCCGTCAAAATCTAATTTTAAGTTGCCCAATGCCTTCGGCAGTCCCTTACCTGCTTCTTACTCTCCCTCCCTCGCGGTTACAGTTGAAAGTTTTACAAAATCTCATCAAAGTGCATATTTCGCACACTTAATTAACACCCACACACCAAAATTCGCCATTCTTAGGTAATTTGGACGGATTTAAGCTTCAAAATGTGGTTTTTGCCCCGCCCACCCCAAGAGGAAGGGGGGGGGGTAAATTTCCAAAATTACTTTATATTGCATGTTGCATACACATACCTAACCGACACATCAAAAAATTGAGATCATGAAATTATTTAAAGCTGAGTTATGCTTTAAAACTTTTTTTTTTAATCTCTCCCCCCGTTCTTAAAGGAGGGAATTTCGCAAAATCTCTTCATACTATGAGTTAGATACATATAATCGTCCCTTACATAAAAAATGTCCAACCTTAGATAATTTAGTGCAGCGTTACGCATGAATGCATGTATTTGCCCCCCATTCTCCAAAGGGCGGTAGGGTGGAATTTCATAAAATCCCTTTGCAGTGTGTGTTCAGTTCGATTTCCCCGTGTGTTGAGTACCCTTCTTCCAAAACCTTTTCCCTCCCCCCCCCCTTAAAAATCCAAAATCGCAGAAAGTAATTTTTTTGTACTCAAGTCTGGTCTTTCCATCTGCAATTTCTTCACCGTTAAGTAATTTGGAGCCGAGATAAGCCTTCTGCCTCCCAAGGGAGACAGGGGGGGGGGGGGTATTTTGCAAAATTCCGTCTTAGTTGGGGGTCAGGCTCCGAAAACCAACCTGGTCACTAAAATTTGTGACCCTCTTTCCCACAGAATCGTCATGGCAGTGTTGAGTCAGTGAATAATTGAGTTTACTCTTTTATATGTACAGATTTGTTTATATTTTTTATGGACTACTTGGCTTAAGGTTGCTGTCACAAAAATAGAGTCCTTGGCGAAAAATGTCCTATCTACTTCAGTATTAAAATTAAAAATATACCCAGGATTATCAACTAATAAAGCTCTTTAATAGAGATCTGAATTAGCTTTCATTTTCTTATTATTTAATTTTGATAATGACGTTATGTTGTCATGTGCCTAAGCAAATTTAATATTTAATATTTTTTTTTTTATTATTCGCGTGAAATATTCTTTGGCAACAATTAAAAATTAAAATAAATTATTTTAAAGTTTTATTAAAGAAGAAATATTTATATTATATACAGGGATGGAACACGGGCGCAGAATTCATACCGGAATCTGTTTAAGGAATTTCTCTACTTATGATATCGTTGATTTAAGAAGTAGAAAGTTTTCGTACATTGATAGTGGTATGAATTCTGCGCCCGTGTTCCATCCTTGTATATAGAAGATTAATTAAAAATTTACATTTTTTCCGGTATAAATAGAAGCCTATGTCTTAATCCAGACTATTATCTATCTCTGTACAAAATTTCATCCAGATCCGTTTAGCCGTTGTGGCGTGATTGAGTAACAAACATCCATCCAAACTTTCGCATTTATAATATTAGTATAGATTAGTTATCATGTGCATGTGTTAGATTGAGTTATTTTGCTGTCAAATTGACAAAATTTTAATTTTAAATTTCAAAACTCTGTCGTTCTTGGCGCTTATTGTATTTAGTGATCAAAAACGTAATACGAAAATATGCATGTCAGATGTATATTTTCGTAATATGAATTGTACGAAATACGATGTTTCATATTATTCATTACTCTCTTAATATAAGTTGTTAAAATAACCATGATTTTTGAAAGGAATTAAATTATGTTCGCCAAATAATTCATCGATATATTTTTTTTTTTTTTTTCTGCTAAGGATGACCGATATCAAATCTATTCCGCTGCAACATATTAGTATCTTATATCAGATACTTTATTTAGACATTTGAAAACAAATTTTACTTCAAACTATGATAGAATATTTATCATTTTCCTTTTAATTAGTATATTAGTTGGATATTTATTGTGTAAATATCATCTTTTGAAATGAAATGTTTGTGTTTTCAATCGAATATGGAAATTTGCTATTTTTTTTTTTTTCCCCTAGAGTTTTGAAATTAAAAATTCAAATTTTGTCAATTTTACAACAAAAAAAAATTAATCTAACGCATGGACATAATTAATACATACCTATACCTAAATATGGGGATTAAAATCGGGAAATAATTTTCCTCGATTTTTAATAATTTTTTACAAAAAAATCCAATGGACGTTTAACATAGGAAATATTTTTCTTGCATCCATGAACGGCCAGTGACGTCATCACTTCGCTTGCGTATTAGCACTTTATCAATGTGTAAAAGAAATTTTTATTTAAAAATGACGTCAGTTTTTGTGAGATGCATAATTTTTTTTATAATTTTTTATCGTTCACGTTTAGATAAATGTATTTATTTTCCTGTTGAAAAAAATAAATAAATTCGTTTTTTTTTTTTTTTTTTTTTTTGTTTTTTTTGGCAACAATTAAATTATGGATAAATTTAAATGGCTAATTTTTTGCTATTATTAGCTTACAAAATTGCTATTTTATGCATAAAAATCGCAAAAACAAATTTTTTTTCGGAATAAAAGGTAGCCAACTTTTTAAGTTAGGGTATAAGCTATCTCCATAACAAATTTTATCGAAATCCATCGAGCAGTTTTAGCGTGAAACTCAGTCAAATAAACGGACATTCACATTTATAATATATATAAGATTAGATAATTGTTGATATTTAAAAAAAAAAAAAAAATTATTATGTGATTTAGTACTAATTGAATACTTAGAAATTTGAACAATTTATGATTATCAGAAGTTGTTCGGATTTGAGATTTATTTTTGATTTAATGAGATTTTGATTTGTGAACTCTGTAAGAGTTCACGGCGGGGAGTTGTGTAGTAAAATCAATTCCCTTTAGACGGCGCTGCGTCGCCAGCGAAAGAAAAAAAAAAGAACCTATATTTTGTTAAAAGAATTTGGCAACAGCCAATAAGTTTAGTTTTAGATTTTTGGATGCTTCGGCTGTGTTCGAAGACAGAATTTTCGATCTCTCACTATGAGAGTAAATTAGATTTGGGAATTATGTTCCATTAAGTATTCCTTTTTGTAAATAATGTATTTAATCTGTAAATAGAATTTTTAATTTATTATAATCATTAAACCATCAGAAAAGTATGCATCGTTCTATTTTATTCATTCTCTTGTTTTCAAAGCAATCCGGCATATTAATTTTGATTCTTTATGTTCTTAAAATGTCAATACCACTGAACCGCAAATTATTTTTCACCCCATTGTTATTTATTACCTCTTGCCATCTTTCTCGTAGGAGATGAATCCCACTGCGGTAAAATTTCGGCGGTTTCGAGTCAAAAAATGTCTTGGATGGCAATTTTCACAGCATCAAGATCATCAAAGATTTTCTGACTGAAGGAATTGTTAAACGCACGAAATAGATGGCAGTCAGTTGGTGCCAAGTCAGGAGAATAGGAAGGATAGGGTAAAACCTCCCAACCAAAGCTCAGTAACTTTTGGCAAGAGATGACAGCAGCATGTGACCTGGCGTTATCGTGATGAAGGATAACATCTCGACGATTGATGAGACCTGGCCGCTTTGCTACCAAAATTGAATGCAGCCTGTCTAACTGTAGACAGTAGAAGGGTACTACGCCTTACGTTACGGTACATAACCCACTTCTCATCTCCTGTCACAATTCGTGTCAAGAATGAGTTATTTTTGTACGGGAAAGCAGGTAAACACAGGTGTCGATTGCGATTCGGTCATCCCGTTGATTAGCTGTCAGGTTATGTGGAACCCAACCATCCAAATTTCTCGTAAAAGTCAACTTAACCAGCCGTCTCTAGACCGTTGTCCTGTGTACGTTGAAGGTCTCCGCTAATTGTTGCACGGTTGGGTTCGGGTTGTTCCTTATGGCTTGGTCAATATCGTCGTCTCCAACGTGTGATGGCCGTCCACTCCTAGCCTGATCTTGGCAGCTTCTGTCTCCTTCTCTAAATTTACAAAACCATCGACGACATGTGCTGTCATCTATTGCATCCTCCCCATAAACTTGACAAACGTTGCAAAATGTTGCGGCTGCCGTACTGTTTTTATCGAACTCGTATAACAAACAATGTCTTATATACTCGTTCTCGCTTTCCATGTTACACCATCTGATATATATATATATATTTTTTTTTTGAGATGATTAACTTGTTAGGATTGAATGGATGGGAGGCACCTGTGACAGCGTCACGCATCCTCCATTACCTAAACGTAGAAGCTAACGGATTGAGAGTCCCGAGAAACAATTTTACTGCAACGGAGAGAGGGGGGGGGGGATACATACCATGAATAAAAAACAGTAACAAAGGAATTTTAGAGCTTATGGAAAAAGGAAACACAATATAAACTAGTTGGCATAGGTGGACTCTGCTCAGTTTCCCACCATATTTATGTTCTCACAAATTTCTAGTGCGAGACATATTATAATCATGTTAAAAGAAATTAATTTGACCAAAGCTTGATACAGTGACAGACCGAGATCCCCGCCTAATAGGCTATCCACCGTTCACTTCGATATATTTATCTTATTCTAATCTATTAATTTATTTTATCAGGTTCAATTCCGTTTTTTAGTTTTCATGCTACGATTTCCAGTGCAATAATCCTCAAAATTCATATTTATATGAAAAATTTACAATTTCGCTATGTTGATAAAATCGTAAATTACGAATAATTTACGAAATTTTCCTATTAGAATATTTGTATTCAATCATGTTCAAACAAATATCATAAATGTAATTTTGAAGTTGTCTAATGTATTTATGATCCTCCAAATGGAAGTTTATGCTCAATTTTGCCTTATTCTGACATGTTAAGTAAATCGTAAATTCCAAATAATTTACAAATTTTTTAAATTGGAAAAATCATAGTCTATCATATTCATGCCAGTATCCAAAATAATATTTCGAAAGTGGTTTGACATCTTTACGATGAAAATAACCCTCAAAATTGACGTTTATGTGAAATTTTGCTCTATTCTGCCACGTTAAGAAATTCGTAAATTTCCAATAACTTACGAAATTTTTATATTGGAAAATTCATAGTCAATTATATTCATGCCAGTGTCCTAAATAATATTTCAAAAGTAGTCTGACATCTTTACGATGAAAATATCTCTCAAAATTGACGTTTATGTGAAATTTTGCCCTATACTGCCATGTTAAGAAATTCGTAAATTTCCAATAACTTGCAAAATTTTCAAAGTAGCATATTTATAGTTACTGATGTTCATTCCGGCATCAAAACTGATATTTTAAAACTGGTCTGACATTTTTACAGTAAAAAGTTTCCATTTAATGCACGATTAAGTGAATTTTTGTCCTATTCTCCCATGTTAAGAAAATCGTAAATTTCTAATAACTTACGAAGTTTTAAAATTCGAATGTTGCAAATGAATAGGGTTCTTGCCAGTGTCGAAAGTAATATTTTAAAACTGATCTGACCTCTCTGCGACAATTTGTTCTTGAGATATCGTGTACACCGACTAACAAACTAACGGACTAACACACTAACAGACACCCTACAGACAGACACCATACAAATTTTGTGATTTTCGAATTCCTCACACCTGAAAACGTGTAAAAAAAGTAAAAAAAAAAACCGATGTCGCAAATTTTCACAATTACCTAAGTTCTCCATACCTATAGCCCAAGCAGCACGGGAACGTTCTGTGAACGTCTAATAACGGTTACAGTCGTTCAAACACCGTGTTTCGTGTCAAGAGAACGTTCGATTAGACGTTCAAAAATAGTATTACTTAGAACGTTCTGAAAAGGTTTGCTTTGTACCATCTATAAAACGTACAACTCTAGTTCTATGAAAAACGTTCAAGTGTATCACCGTCGTAGCACGTTCTGTCACAGTGTGATTATAACGAATATGAGAAAATGCCTTTTTTTTTTCCTCAGTTTTTTACTTCCATTACCCTACTACCGTAGGTAATGGAAGTATTGTATTCGGTCTGAAAATTCGATATCGGGTTTTCACCTGATTTACACGTTTTAAGGTCCCCTGAGTCCAAAAAAGTGGTTTTTGGCAATTGGTCAGTGTGTATGTATGTGTGTATGTATGTATGTATGTATGTATGTATGTATGTATGTATGTGGAGAATCTTCTGGCTATTATAGCTCAGAAACTAACAAAGATAGATCTACGAAACTTTAGAATTGAAATACGACTGGTGTACAGATGAAATTTCCAAATTTTGGTGAAAATTGAAAAACCGGAAGTGGGACATCGGAAACCGGAAGTGGAACCGTAAGTCCGTATCTCAAAAACGGCTCTAACGATTTTCTTCAAACTTGCTATATAAACACTCTATTAGATGTCCTTTCGAATGATATAGTTGGTTAGTTCAGAAAAATTGATAGGCGGCCTGTATAAATAGTTCAATTTCAGGCCTTGCAAAGGCATTCCTTTAAAAACGGTTGTACGGATTTTTTTCAAACTCGCCATTTTAACTCACTTTTAAATATGCTTTTGTATGTAATTATTGTTTTCCTGTCAATAATTGAGTTTAACCGGAAGTGGGACATCGGAAACCGGAAGTGGGACCGTAAGTCCGTATCTCAAAAACGGCTCTAACGATTTTCTTCAAACTTGCTATATAAACACTCTATTAGATGTCCTTTCGAATGATATAGTTGGTTAGTTCAGGAAAATTGATAGGCGTCCTGTATAAATAGCTCAAGTTCAGGCCTCGCAAAGGCGTTCCTTTAAAAACGGTTGTACGGATTTTTTTCAAACTCGCCATTTTAACTCACTTTTAAATATGCTTTTGTATGTAATTATTTTTTTCCGGTCAATAATTGATTTTTTGTAAAAGTTGGTATCTCAAAAACGGCTCTAACGATTTTCTCTTTAGATTACTTTTATGTTTTCTGATCACATTATCTCTCAAAAATGCATATAATACATGTAACAGCGGGTAATGGAAGTCGTGTGGTTGTTTCACACCAGATTTTTTTCCTTATTTTCAGTTTCAAATTTTGTTGACATGTAGAATAATCATTGAAATGTAATAGAGATACGGTGAGAAAAAATTACAAAATTTTAAACTTTAATTATATGCTATTATAATCATTATACTTATTTATAATTTTATTTAAGTTTTATGTTGTTGAATTCTGTCAAACACATTACTCCAGATTACTTTTGCAGATATTCATTATTATTTGCTTCTTAAATTGTTAATAAATTAAGTTACGAAAAAATTAATTTATTTTATTTATTTATTTATTTATTTATTATTATTATTAATATTATTTTGTATTTTCCAAGAAAAGTGTGTTGGATAATTGGGAATTTTTGATCTCCGGTTTTACATGGGTTTATACAACTTTTGAGATGTCCAGAACACAATTCTATCATTCTTTCAAAATGCCAGTCTGTCTGTTTTTTTTGTTTTTGTTTTTGTTTTGTGTGTGTGTGTGTGTGTTATCAAAGTTTTGTGGACTCTGTATCTCACAAACCAATGGACGGAATAACTTGATGTTTAGTTAGACTTTAAGTTAATTTGCTAAATATCAGGAATATTTAATTAGATATTGACCTAAATATCAGCTTTGGTGCACATTAGCCTCTGGAATGTATCACCAGATAGGGTTCGCTTCTATTCTGTAAATTCTCCCTTTTATGGGGAGATTATATCTCAGCTTCTACAGTGCACAAATGCACCAAACTTAATATGTGAAACAGATATTGCGTAACACTACGCTGATTTAATTTGGGTGCATATATTGATCAACTGGTGGCGCTGTTCTCCTGCAATTTAATCCCGTTAACGTAATGGCAATAATTCAGTTTTTGTGATATAAATAATTATAAATACACTGAACTTGGTATGTACGAGTAAAATTAATATCATATAAAACTTTGCAGAATAATTTTGCGTGCATATCGGACAACTGCGAGGCACTGGTATGCTGCAATTTAATTTTATTCAAGGGAACGGAACGCAATAGCTCATTTTCTATGATTTATAAATGCTCTAAATTTGGTACGTGAAATAGATATTACGTAAATTTTACTGATTCACTTCGGGTACATATCAAATGACAGGTGGCACTGTTACGTTTTAACTTACGGGAAGCCTGTATACCTTCTATAATACGAATACTTATCAAACCTTGCATGTGAGAGATATATATAATGACAAAATGTGCTGCTTCAGTTTCCTTATGTATCCACCGACGGATGGTGCTGCTATTGCTTTCTGCGATTTTTCAGATATCTGTATTTCAGCATTTTTTGGTGAAAAATGTACAAAATTTCATATATAAAAATGTTAATTATAAAAACCTGTGTTGATTGATTACATTTTTATGATTAAATTAATAAATTTTAAAATTTTATGAAGGCTGTATCTAACGAACTAATGAACGTAATTTATTCAAACTTGGTTTACTTGGACTATGACCTAAACTGGTGGCGATTATATTTGTTAATAAATCGTTCAATAGGTGGCGCTGTCATACCATTATTTTCAGAATTTTTAATATGTCATAATAGGTCAAAATTTCGTATAAATGTACACGAGTGAGCATTGTTTTTAACTTTTCCCTGGAAAATATGTATATACATATATATATATATATATATATATATATATTAGTAATATTTAATAAAAAAAAGTATGGGCAATTTGTATAGTTCATCGCTTTCGCTATTGTATTAAAATTTTCAATATTCTTGCCAGAAAAGTCGTCTATACTTTAAATGCGAAAGGATGAACCCTAAATCTGTGATAATTTAAAACAAAGTTATCGACTTTTCACATTTTTCATTATGTAAAATACATTTCTTAAGATACATATTTTGTATACTATAAAATTGATTTTTTTGGATATTTAGTGTTATATTTGTTTGAGATGAAAATCGTATACATTTACCATGGAAAATAATTTTGATAGATTATTTTAGCAAATAATATTTATGACATCGACCTACGCAGGAAAATATAGAAGAAAGTTTTAGGATGGCCTCAGTATAATAATTTTTTTAAAGGTTAAGTTTTGAACAGTATGAAAAATCTTTATTAGAAACGAGTGTTATTGAATAAATTGCTTGATCGATAGAAATTTTCGCCGGGTGTAAATGCCATCTGCTCTGGTTTTGCACAGGAAGTTTGTATTTCTTGGCGTGGCTCGTTAGATCCAAAGTCCTACTGCTTGCTTAATCATCATATTTTGTATTTACATTCAGATAGTGTTGCCAGATTGGGGATTTTGTTCCCATTTTGGGGACTTTTTGAGCTTCAGGGGACATTTTTGGGGACCGAATGTTTGTGGGGAACTTCGAGGGGATTTTTGAAATTTTTTGGGAGAAGTCTGGGGAATTTTTCAACTATTTTGTCTTAAATTTGTCTACCTGATAAGCTCACAATCATTACACGTAGGGACTTTTAACAGTTTTCTTTAGCATGTAGAGTTTTTTTTTTTTTTTAAGGTATCCCTTCTTACCTGGATATCCTCAGAATATCCTGAAGATGAAAGTAAATCCTATGTACATCCTCAGCCCTAATGTACTTTATGGAGGTTTAAAATTTTTTATACCTAGTGCGTAAGAAAGTCTTTTTTAATTTTAATTTTTATTATATATATATATATGTATATATATATATATGGGGACTTTTTTCAAAAATAAGTTTCATTTGGGGAAAAATTTGGGCTTAAATTTGTTAAATATTTATTTATTTATTTATTTATTTTTTTTTTTTTACTTTTTTTAGTAGAAATTGAGTTGGAGATTTTTTTGCAAAAAACCCCTGATTTGGGGAAATTTGAAAGCCTGTTTGGGGAAATTGACTGTTGACCATCTGGCAACACTGCATTCAGATTTGAATTTAACTTTCGTTCGGATACACTACAACAGCTTCAAGATGCAGACAGATAAGTTTTTTTACTTACTTTTCCTTTTTATAAAATTTTCATACATGTGCATTGAAATCTTACAAAATTTATTAAAATTTATCAAAAAACATATAATATTTTTAAATTAAATTTGAAATTTTTAAATTTTTTACATCTTTCACGCTAAGTCCTAAATTTATTTCGTTCGATATTTTATTATTACAGTTCAACGTTGCAGTTTAACCCTTTGAGGCGCGAGACAATTCGGATTATTTAAATTATACTGCCACCGGAATTCATGAACTAAATTAAACTAAAAGAAATTTCAAATTTTAAGATTAAAAAACCGGCTGTTTCTGTTATGTTATAAACGTAAATTTTTGCTAAAAAATTTCCGGGATGAATTTTTTCAGCTGGATCTTAAATTTTGCGTCCTCGCAGCGAGGACACCGCGTTTAAGGGGTTAAACTAGCAAATCCATGCGAATTTTTCGCACTTTTCTTTTCTTATTTACTTTTAAAATTTGAAACTCATAAATATTATACCGAATTCCCCATCCAATTAAAATTTTAATTCGCCAGAAGCCAAATTATTATTAGTACCAAATTAATATTGTGCAATAGTGAGACCAAGATCATTCAAAGAAAGGTTTCAAAATAAAATTCATGGTTGAAGGCCCAGTTTCATATTTTCGCAGGCAGTATGGCCCTTGAGATAAACTGGCGCTGAATAGATTTGGGAATCAATCGCTCCACAGGTGGCGCTGTGATCGCATTTTTTCTAAATTTTTAACATGGCAATATAGGACAAGATTTCGTATAAATGTACATAATGAGAGTTATTTTAAACTTGAGATTATAAAACTAATATGAATTATTGATAATTGTAGTAGGTAACTAGGAAAAAAAATTTGTGCAAGTGGCGGCATCGCTTCCCCCCTGGGGGGTAAATTTTCAAGATGGTTATCTTTCGAAAGGTCTCTTCAATACCTTTAAAACGAATGGTTGAACTATAAATCTGCGATAATTTAATACAAAGTTTTAGATTTTTTTTTTTTTTTTTTTACTTTTAACGAAAAAAAATTGGATTTTTTTTTTTCACGAAATTTAACCAAACTTGGTATTTAGTTGGCCCCTGACATAAACCGGTGCTGAAGATTTGGGAATCAATCGCTCAACAGGTTGCGTTGATATCGTATTTTTCTAAATTTTTAACATGGCGGTATAGGACAAAATTTCGTAAAAATGTACATAATGAGAGTTATTCTTAACCTGTGATTGTAAAATTAATATGAATTATTGATAATAGTAGAAGTTAATTAAGGAAAAAAATTGTGCATGGGGGGCACCGGTTCCTCCCCTTGGGGGGGGGGGGTAAATTTTCATGATGGGTACCTTTCGAAAGGTCTCGTCAATACCTTTAAAACGAATGGTTGAACTATAAATCTGTGATAATTTAAAACAAAGTTTTCGATTTTTTTTTTTAACTTTTAACAAAAAAAAAAAAAAAAAAAAAAAAAATGGATTTTTTTTTTTTTTTTTTTTTTTTTTTTTTTTTTACGAAATATAACCAAACGTGGTATTTAGTTGGCCCTTGACATAAACTGGTGCTGATTAGATTTGGGGATCAATCGCTTAACAGGAGGCGCAGTGATCGCATTTTTTCTAAATTTTTAACATGGCAATAATAGGACAAAATTTCGTATAAATGTACATAATGAGAGTTATTTTACACTTGTGATAAAAAATTAATATGAATTATTGATAGTGGTAGTAGTTAACTAAGAAAAAAATTTTGTGCATGTGGGGGCATCGCTTCCCCCCCCGTGGTGGGGGGGGGAGTTCCCCCCGGGGAGTAAATTTTCAAGATGGGTATCTTTCGAAAGGTCTCGTCAATACCTTTAAAACGAATGGTTGAACTATAAATCTGTGATAATTTAAAACAAAGTTATATATATATTTTTTTACTTTTAACGAAAAAAAATTGTTTTTTTTTTTTTTTTTTTTTTTTTTTAACGAAATTTAACCAAACTTAGTATTTAGTTGGCCCCTGACATCAACTGATGCGGATTAGATTTCGGGATCAATTGCTCAACAGGTGGCGCTGTGATCGCATTTTTTTTTAATTTTTAACATGGCAATATAGGACAAAATTTCGTATAAATGTACATAATGAGAGTTATTTTACAATTGTGATTATAAAACTAATATGAATTATTGATAATGGTAGTAGTTAACTAGGAAAAAAATTTTGTGCATGTGGGGGCATCGCTTCCTCCCTGGGGGGGGGGGGAAGTACCCCCCCCCCGGGGAGTAAATTTCCTAAATGGGTATCTTTCGAAAGGTCTCGTCAATATATTTAAAACGAGTGGTTCAACTATAAATCTGTGACAATTAAAAACAAAGTTTTCGTTTTTATTTTTACTTTTAACGATTTTTATTTTTTTTTAACGAAATTTAACCAAACTTGGTATTTAGTTGGCCCCTGACATAAACTGGTGCTGAATAGATTTGGGAATCAATCGCTCAAAAGGTGGCGCTGTCATCGCATTTTTTCTAAATTTTTAACATGGCAATATAGGACAAAATTTCGTATAAATGTACTATCGGGGAAAAAAATCGCAGCACTCGCTGTAATTTCATTATTAATCGACGCAGAAAAATTTAATAGACACCATTCAACAGGAAATTAAACGCACTTTTTGAAAATGCTGTCGAATTTTAAATTAGGGGTTATCTGCACATTGAAATTAGCGCCAACTTTTTTCAATAGCAATACCCAATTTTGACTTCATATTCGAATTTCTGAGAGTCTGGCAGTGCGGAAAAGTATACTGTTTATATACTTTATCTTTAGTATTTATAGAGTTATAGTAAAAAATGTGTTAGGGGGTTATCAGTAAATGTAGAAAAATAAAATTAAGATCCTATAAGAAATAAACAACATTTTAATGTTTTAAACCGGAAATTTTTCAGGAAAGAAAGAATTATAAAGAATAATAAAAATATTGACCTTTTACCAGTTCCTTAATTACTTTGAATTCAGTTTCTTAGATTTGTATATACTTCAGTTCTTTTTAAAATAATTTTAGGTATATTTAAATATATTACACTTGCGAGTTTGTCCAGACTGTACTCTTTGAAAAAAGGGCAATAGTTTTCAAGTAAAAGTGTCTATCATGGCTGTAGGGCGATAAAACTTAATAATAAAAGTTACCAATAAACTTCACCAATAAAACTTAAATTTTCTTTCGTAGGTGTAACATAAAATACGAAATGAAATAATATATATATTGTTACGAAATTGTAAATAATTGGGTTTATTTTTGTATAAATTCTTTCAAAGAGTCTTAGTAAGTTGATAAAGTGCTAATTTGTGCATTTCTAGTCGTTTTAGCGTTGAAATAGCCTTATTTTCCCTTAAAAACGCATTAAAAAGCCCCAGTAAGGCACGTAATGGATTTGGCGCCAAATTTGGCGACTTTTTCCCACCTTGGCGATTTTTTTGGCGACCTTGGCGAGAAAATCCTTATATGGGATATACCAAATATGGAAGCTGTAAGTTGATTGGTTGACCACTTTCTAGAGTTTTCTTGAAAAATCTGGGCTCCATGGAACAGCATATAAGGAGCGCTTCCTCGCCAAGGCAGTCAGTTCAGTTCAGATCTCAGCCAGCTTCGCTAGTCCTTGCATTGCTCTTAAGCCTCTTTGAGAGAGACTTGCTTCAAGTGTTATTGGTATACAGTTTGTACTGTGGATTTGCTATTGACAGCTGTTGTTTAAGCTGTGGTTACTGCTTGAATTGAAGCTGATAATTGGTTTATTGACCTGTATTTTTCTGGAACTTTCTGTGAATAAATTACTGAATTTTTGTACGTTTGGCCTTTCATTCTCAGACAACTCACGAACCCCCAAGTACGCAACATTTTTGGTGTCAGAAGCGGGGATTTGTCTGTGAATGGTGATAACGAGAGCTATGGAGCAAGAGATGAAAAAAATTCTAGAAGGTCTCACTGCTCAGATGAATGAGTTAAGATCTGGATTGATAGAAAGTATGGAAGCATCGCAAAGAGAGATGAAAGATAAGAAAAGTTAGAATCCCTGCCCCAGAAAACTGAAAAGAAAGAGAGAAGAATCCAGAATCAGGAATTTATTAAGCTTTCCACCTACGACGGCAGTTCCTCGTGGCATGTATATAAAACGCAGTTTTCCATCGTAGCTGAAGCTAACGGCTGGGACTCATCCGCCAAGTCAGTCCACTTAGCAGCAGCATTACGGGGAGATGCAGCCGAGATACTGAGAAATGTTACTAAGGAAGAAAGGAACGACTTCGAGGCCTTGACTAGAACACTGGAGCTACGGTTCGGAGAGAAGTGTTCTAAGGACTATAGTCGCCTCCAGCTAAAGTCCCGTTACCAGAAAACGGGCGAAAGTCTGCAAGAGCTGGCAGCGGACATTCAGAGATTGTCACACCTAGCATTCTCAGACTGTCAAGCTGACACTCGAAACGACTTAGCTCTTCAGTACTTTATCGATGCTGTTCGGGATCCAGAAACTCAAAAAGCGCTGAGACTCTCCAACATCAGAGACGTAGAATCAGCTTTAGGCTATGCACTTAGGATAGAGGCAGCCCAACAAGCCTCCCGGAAAGACCGGCATACCATAAGAGCAGTCTCTTTAAACGATACGCCTGCTGGTGAAAATGAAATGAAGAGAAGTATCGAAGAGATCTTAAAGAGATTGCGCAGCCTGGAGAATAACAAGGAAATAAGGGACCGGAAGATAAAGTGCTGGGGCTGTGGAGGGGATGGTCACATGAAGAGGAACTGCCCTGTACGACCAACTATAGGAAATCACCCGTCTTCACCATCACTACAGGGAAACTAAGAGGAGGCCATCTCGCGGGGCGGAGGTCGCCTGAAATTAAAGAGCCCCAATTTGCAGTATTTCATGTTTCATCGATGAGTGGCGGCGATAATGGACTTCACGTCTATGGCCAAGTCAACAACGCCACCTGCCGGATGATTCTGGACACAGGAGCCAACGTGACCATCATTAGAACGGATTTGGCTCAAGAACTAAAAGAGAAGATCATCTGGACGCCGCCCTGCGTTAAACTCCAGACTGTGACCGGAGACGAAATCAAAATATATGGAAAGATGAACTTGACCATCACTTTTGGAAATGCCAGTTACCATCATATGGCATATGTGGCTGATATAAGAGATCCTCTAATCATTGGAATTGATTTCCTAAGAAAATTTTAACTTCAAATTGGACTTCAAGAATAATGAACTGCATTCGAGTTCGGAAGACATCGCTGTGTTCAACACTGAAAATCAAGACATGCAGCCAATTTGCCAGATAACCGCCAAGTCTGAAATTTCCATCCCTCCACACACAGAGACAATAGTTTCAGGAACACCACCTACAAAGCAATACTTCCGCTATGGACTGATTGAATACCCGAATACAGACAATAGCCCAAGAGGAGTTCTGGTAGCTTCATCTCTAGTTGATCTCTCAAAGAGTACTATTCCTGTGAGAGTCGCAAACATCAGCGATAAGGTCCGAACAGTGAAGAAGGATGAAGTGTTAGCAGCCTGCACTCCTGTAACATGCATAAACCGCCCCATGCAATCAACTGAATCCAAGTCTTCTGAACAATTAATAACGGAATTACTCAAGAATGCAGAGTTAGGAAAGGAACAGAGATGTGCTGCGGAGAAGCTACTCCAAGAATTTAAAGACCTGTTTTCTCGAACACCTGAAGACGTCGGGAGAACGAACATCACCCAGCACAGAATTGATACAGGAAATCATCCTCCAATCAAACAACATCCAAGAAGACTTCCTTTTGCTAAACAGGAAGAGGTCACTGAACTTCTAAATGAAATGCAGCACAATGACGTCATCGAGCCATCAACGAGTCCTTGGGCCTCTCCCATAGTACTGGTGCGGAAAAAGGATGGTTCAACAAGATTTTGCGTGGATTATCGTCGTTTGAATGACATCACGAAGAAAGACAGTTACCCTCTTCCCAGAATTGACGACACATTAGACACACTTGCTGGCAATAAATGGTTCTCCACGTTGGATCTGAAGAGCGGTTACTGGCAAGTAGAATTACATCCGGATGATCGTGAAAAGACTGCATTCACCACGGGACAAGGACTGTGGCAATTTAAAGTTATGCCGTTCGGATTATGTAATGCTCCTGCCACCTTTGAACGCCTGATGGAGACAGTGCTAAAAGGACTTTCCTATGAAGCCTGTCTGGTGTATTTGGATGATATTATCATTGTGGGGCGCACCTTTGAAGACCATCTACGAAACATCCGAAAGGTGCTGGAGAAACTCAGAATGGCTAACCTCAAATTGAATCCAGGCAAGTGTAACTTGTTCCGTCGTGAAGTGAGCTACCTCGGCCATATCATCTCTGCCGAAGGTGTGAGAACTGATCCTGAGAAGATCTCTGCAGTCGAGAACTGGAGTCGCCCTGAAAATGTACACCAACTACGAAGTTTCCTGGGGTTATGCACTTACTACAGGAAGTTTGTCAAGGGTTTCTCAAATATTGCCAGACCACTCCACAAGCTGACGGAAGCCAAACAGAAGTTCCTGTGGACAGAGGAATGTGAAAATGCGTTCAAGCGACTTAAAGAGGCCTTAACATCATCGCCTATCTTGACGTATCCACAGCCCGACAGACAGTTCATACTTGATGCAGATGCCAGCCATGAGAGTGTCGGTGCTGTTCTGTCGCAGGAAATTGATGGTCAAGAACATGTCATTGCCTATTGGAGTAAATGCTTGTCTAAACCAGAGCGAAATTACTGTACCACCAGGAAAGAGCTACTCGCTATCGTAAAAGCCATAGAACATTTCCATCATTACCTCTATGGCAGAAGATTCCTGCTCCGGACTGACCATGCATCTTTAACGTGGTTGCTCCAGTTCAAGAACCCGGAAGGACAGATCGCCAGGTGGATACAACGCCTGCACGAATATGACTTCGAGATACGTCATCGTAAAGGGACTCTACATGGTAATGCTGATGCCTTGTCACGGAAGCCCTGCTCGGAAAGCTGCAAGTACTGCTCTAGAGCCGAACAGAAATACCTGCCGATAAATCCGGTTGCCTGCCAAGTTACTGTCTCAACACCATCAGATCAAGATCCCGATCCATGGAGTGACGAAGAACTTAGAAAAGCCCAGTTGGAAGATCCTGAAATAAAGCCAATATTACAGCTGAAGGAGACGACCAGCAACAGACCTATCTGGCAGGACATTTCCAGGTTTAGTCCCATTACGAAGAATTATTGGGCACTTTGGGACTCTCTTCATATCAGAAACGGCGTATTATACAGAAAGTGGGAATCTGATGATGGGAAAAGCTTCAGATGGCAGATTTTATTACCAAGATCAAAAATTCCAGCTGTTTTAGAACAACTGCATAGTAGCTCTACCGGAGGCCATTTTGGGGTAATGAAGACTCTGCAGAAAGTTCGGGAACGCTTCTACTGGTGCAAGGCAAAGGAGGATGTGGAGAAATGGTGTAAATCCTGTGATGCTTGTGCGGCACGTAAAGGCCCGCAGAAACGAAGTCGAGGAAGACTGCAACGGTATAACGTGGGAGCACCATTTGAACGGATTGCAATCGATATCTTGGGTCCTTTGCCACGGACCTCCAGTGGAAATAAATACATCCTCGTCGTGATGACTATTTCACCAAGTGGCCTGAGGCATATCCCATTCCCAATCAAGAGGCATGCACAGTCGCAGAGGTCCTAGTGCAGCAATGGGTGTCAAGGTACGGCACGCCCCTACAACTTCATACCGACCACGGTAGGAACTTTACCTCTGATGTTTTCAAAGGACTGTGTCAACTACTCGGCATAGACAAAACCCGGACAACACCCTTACATCCCCAATCGGACGGCATGGTCGAGAGGTTCAATAGTACCATCCTGAATAACCTCTCTCTTCTAGTATCAAGGAACCAGCAAGATTGGGACTTGAAGTTGCCATTGTTCCTGCTGGCTTATCGAAGTGCTGTCCATGAAACCACCGGCTATACTCCAGCCCAGATGCTGTTTGGACGTGAACTTCGTCTCCCTTGTGATCTCCTGTTTGGTTGTCCACCCGATGCGCCCTCATCGCCCGAGGAGTACATCCAAGATCTCCAGGCACGATTTGAGGACGTACACAACTTTGCTCGGGAGCGGATTAACATGGCAACGGAGAAAATGAAGACAAGGTACGATCTAAAGGCTACACAACATGAGTTCCAGGAAGGAGAGAAGGTCTGGTTGTGGAATCCTGTTCGACGCAAAGGACTCTCTCCCAAGTTACAGTGCCACTGGGACGGACCGTACACAGTCTTAAAAAGGCTGAATGATGTAGTGGTGCGGATCACTAAAACACCTTCATCAAAACCGAAGGTGGTGCACTATAACAGGCTAGCCAAGTACCACAATTAACGGTAATATTAAAATTTAAAATGTAAATACTGGTAAAATTTGCGCATGCGCACTGTAAATATTTGTATATAAATATTTGTACATATTTGTGAGTTTTGTAAATATTTCTCACTTGATTTGTATTTCTATTTTATCGTTATATCCAACTTAGTTTTTGTATTTTAGATTGTGTAAATTTGTTGAGTTTCGCCTCTTGACCAAGGGTTGCACTGCCCGGGACGTGCAGTCCTTGGGAGGGGGGCAGTGTTACGAAATTGTAAATAATTGGGTTTATTTTTGTATAAATTCTTTCAAAGAGGCTTAGTAAGTTGATAAAGTGCTAATTTGTGCATTTCTAGTCGTTTTAGCGTTGAAATAGCCTTATTTTCCCTTAAAAACGCATTAAAAAGCCCCAGTAAGGCACGTAATGGATTTGGCGCCAAATTTGGCGACTTTTTCCCACCTTGGCGATTTTTTTGGCGACCTTGGCGAGAAAATCCTTATATGGATTATACCAAATATGGAAGCTGTAAGTTGATTGGTTGACCACTTTCTAGAGTTTTCTCGAAAAATCTGGGCTCCATGGAACAGCATATAAGGAGCGCTTCCTCGCCAAGGCAGTCAGTTCAGTTCAGATCTCAGCCAGCTTCGCTAGTCCTTGCATTGCTCTTGAGCCTCTTTGAGAGAGACTTGCTTCAAGTGTTATTGCTATACAGTTTGTACTGTGGATTTGCTATTGACAGCTGTTGTTTAAGCTGTGGTTACTGCTTGAATTGAAGCTGATAATTGGTTTATTGACCTGTATTTTTCTAGAACTTTCTGTGAATAAATTACTGAATTTTTGTAAGTTTGGCCTTTCATTCCCGGACAACTCACGAACCCTCAAGTACGCAACAATATATATATATATATATACAACAACGCATAAACTAGATCTTTTCGGATAAATTATTGTAAGGGTTCATGAAGTAAATAAACAGTTTTAATAGCACTTACCAGATTTGGGTCAGTTGAACTCTTTGGGAACTGTACGATTCGTTTTATAATTTCTATGAAAATATGATTTCTTAATTAACCCTTTCGCGACTGCTGACGTAGATTCCCGTCATTTGAAAATCTGTAACTCTGTCAGTGGGCGTTTCTTTCGTAATTTGCGTGTTACGTATTTCTTAGATGTGTACCCAATGTTCATATTTTTGCAGTAAAATATACTATGGATAGAAATATATTGATTAGAAAGAATATAATTATACTGTATATCCATTTGTAATTTAATTGTGAATACAGAAAATTTGTTCTGAAATACTTTATTTTGAGAGAATAGGCGGATATTATTGTAAAAATTACAAAATCCTGCGGTCGCAAAAAGTGTTAAAATATATTTATAAAAGTAAAAGTATATTTAAAAATATGTATATAAAGTTAAAATATATTATTAAAATTTTAAAGACTAAAGTATCCTTAAAATAATAATCCTCCGACTTACAAAATCTATATATGTAAAAATGAATGTTTGTCTGTATGTTATTTATAAAATCGTAAACGGCTTGACCGATTTCGATCATTCTTTTTTTGTTTTTTTCCTTATAGGTCAGGGATGGTTTAGGAAAAAAAAAAAAATTGAAAAAATCTTTAAAATTAATTAAAATATGAAAATAATAAACTTATTGGCTTATATAGAGCATTTCCTCGTGACGGCTGGTGGTTGGCAAAAAAGCGCGCTCGACTTTCCCGCGCCCCGCCCACCATTGATTTTCCGTTAGCAGTAATCAAGTAATCGCCATCGCTATGCTTTTCCCAAGCCTTTTTGCCAACCACTCATAAAAGTTGAGATGTTTGTTTACAAACAAGGAACTGCCCTAATGACTTAATCACGGAGTAATATTAATTTCTTTTTACTCCGTGGACTTAATATAAGCCATTTAAATTTTTAATTGTTGTCAAAAAAAAGTTTACGAGATATATTTATTGTTTTCAGCATAAAATGAAATATGCTTTCATGCGAAAAATAAGAAATTACTAAATGTTAAATTGGTCAATGAGAAAATGACACATTATAATTTTAAAATAAAATAGTAATATTACAAATCTAACATATTTCTTCTGAATTTTATTTCACAGCATTTTTTTTATATACCTCAACTTCAGATTTTTTTTTTTAGTATGGTGGATGAAACACGCTTGGCATAAAAGTTAATTCAGCATTATGGTAAAGGTATTTTCTTATTGATAATTCTTGACAATTTTTATAATTTTGATGCGGAAGTAGATCGGACATTTTTCGCCAAGGAAAAGATAGAAAGAAATACGCAAGCGAAGTGATGACGTCACTGGCCGTTCGTGGATGCAAGAAAAATATTTCCTATGTTAAACGCCCATTGGATTTTTTGTAAAAAATTATTAAAAATCGAGGAAAAATATTTCCCGATTTTAATCCGCATATTTAGGTATAGATATGTATTAGTTATCATGTCCATGCATTAGATTAAGTTATTTTTGTTGTAAAATTGACAAAATTTGAATTTTTAATTTCAAAACTCTAGAAAAAAAAATGGCAAACTTCCATATTCGATTGAAAACACAAACATTTAATTTCAAAGGATGATATTTACACAATAAATATCCAACTAATATACTGATTAAAAGGGAAATGACAAATATTCTATCATAATTTGAAGTCAAATTTGTTTTCAAATGTCTAAATAAAGTATCTGATATAAGATACTAATATGTTGTATAGCGGAATAGATTTGATATCGGTCATCCTTGGCAGAAAAATAAAATATCGCCAAATTATTTGGCGAACATAATTTAATTCCTTTCAAAAATCATGGTTATTTTAACAACTTATTTTAAGACAGTAATGAATAATATGAAACAATATTTCGTACAATGCATATTAAGAAAATATACATCTGGCATGCGGCTTGAAATTGCTGTCATTCTATGGTTGATTGATTAAGTCAAATATAGGAAATAACTTGAGAGCAAATATTATGTACATCACATATAATGTTGTTCATATGTAACTGGGATTCAGATATAAAAGAGTTACTTCAAATGTTTCAATACTGTCCGTATCGAAACTGTTATGTATGACTAGCTGACCCGTCCGGCTTCGCACTGATGAACAAATTTTAGTTAAAGATGGATTGATATGTAAAAAATCAAGAAATATATCAGTTTATATGTTATAGTCAGGCAATATTATTAACTGGAAAGTCAAAATATAATTTTACAATTATTTTTTTTTAATTAGTTGTTAAATGTTGGCAATTTTTACTTAATGCTATTTATTTATTTATTTATTTCATAAAAAGAAACATTCCTTTACTCGTGAATAAAAAATATTGAAAAATAAACCTATGACATGAAAATGTTTTTGATAAAATTAACGTCATAATAGCTTTAATTATTATTTATTTTTTCATTTCGCAAATATATTTAATTTTTTCCATAATTGATTTTTTTTAATAATGTATATTAAAGGAGAAATCAATAATATGAAACAATATTCGTACAATATATACTATTACAGAATCTGGTGTGAAACAACCACACGACTTCCATTACCCACTATTACACGTAATATATACAATTTTTTGGAGATATTACTTGCATTTTTTGAGATTTTCGAGTAAGAGAAACTTGATACACGTATAAAGACACATACAACAGAGTTTGCATAGCGAGTTAAAAAACAAGGGGGAAAAAATAGATAGTTATTTTTTTAAACACGAATTTCCGAGATCTAAAACTGAACTACCTAATCAGGATGACCGTTAATATTCCTGTAAATAAGCACGTAATACTTGAGAAAGGTTATCTAAATTGGATTAAAGAAAAAATTTTCAAGAATACGTTAGAGCCGTTTTTGAGATACCAACTTTTACCAAAACTTAACATACTCAATTATTGACCTAAAAACAATAATTACATACAAAAGGATATTTAATAGGAAGTTAACATGGCGAGTTTGAAAAAAATCCGTACAGGCGTTTTTAAAGGAACGCACTTGCGAAGTCTGAAATTGAGCTGTTTATAGAGGACGCCTATCAATTTTCCTGAACTAAGAAACTTTTCAATCGAAAGGGCATGTAATATATTATTTATATAGCAACTTTGAAGAAAATCATTAGAGGTGTTTTTGAATATGGGCTTAGGGTCCCATTTCTGGTTTTCGATGATCCAATTCCGGTTTTTCAATTTTCACGAAAATTTGGAAAATTTATCTGTACACCAGACCTGAATCACTTGTGAAGTTTAGTAGTTCTATTTTTATTAGTTTTGGAGATATGGCAGCCAGAAGATTACACACACACGTGCACATATACACACACACTGACCAATTGCCAAAACCTATACAATACTTCCACTACCTACGGTAGTAGGGTAATTGAAGTAAACACATACATCTCGTATTTACTAAGATAATATACAGATTTTCGTATTACGTTTTCGATCGCCAAATACAAAAATCGCCAATGACGATAGATATCAAATCTATGCTTTGTTTTCAATTAAAATATTGAAAATTTTAACTAAAAATTTATTTTACCAAAATTTATTATGGTTTCTAGCACTTAGAGAGAGACAGTGTAACTTTTGATTATTGATAGAAAAAAAAAAAAAAAAAAAAGCAATCGGCTTTTTAGTTCTAGCGATCGTTCTCTACATATGCATATAAACCTTTCTTTTTTTTAATATTTGTATAGCTAGAGCATAGGTATATTAAATAGGTTTCTAGTCAACATAATGTAACTCAAATAATTAAATGCTATTTACATTTCAGTAATGGCTGTATGCGCTATGTATATTGAGCTACTTGCCATAACTGTTAGTTGCTAAAAATAGTCGCCAAATAAATTTAAACATCTCAATACGCAAGCGAAGTATGACATCACTGACCGCCCGTGGATGCAAGAAAAAGATTTTCCATGTTAATCGCTCATTGGATTTTTTTTTTTTTTTTTTAATTAAAATTCTAGAAGAATTATTTCCCGATTTTAATCCTCATATTTGGGTATAGATATGTATTAGTTATTGTATACATGCGTTAGATTGAGTTATTTTGCTGTCAAATTGACAAAATTTTAATTTTAAATTTCAAAACTGTCACCCTTGGCGTTTTTTGTATTTGGCGATCAAAAACGTAATACGAAAATATACATGCCAGATGTATATTTTCGTAATATGTATTGTACGAAATATTGTTTCATATTATTCGTTACACTCTTAATGTAAGTTTTTAAAATAACCATGATTTTTGAAAGGAATTAAATTATATTCGCCAGATAATTTAACGATTTTTTTTTTTTTTTTTTTTTTTCTACAAAGGATGACGGATATCAAATCTATTCCGCTGCAGCATATTAGTATATTATATCAGATACTTTATTTAGACATTTGAAAACAAATTTGACTTCAAATTATGATAGATATTTATCCTTTCCCTTTTAATTAGTTTATTAGTTGGATGTTTATTGTGTAAATATCATCCTTTGAAATGAAATGTTTATGTTTTCAATCGAATATGGAAATTTGCCATTTTTTTTCCCCTAGAGTTTTGAAATTTAAAATTCCAATTTTATCAATTTTACAACAAAAACAATTTAATCTAACGGATGCACATGATAACTAATACATATCTATATCCAAATATGGGGATTAAAATGGGGAAATAATTTTCCTCGATCTTTATTATTTTTTTTACAAAAAATCCAGTTCACTTTTTATATTATTGTTTGCGTGAAAATATATTTTATTATATGTCTAAAAATAAATTAATTCGTAAATCTTTTTCGCAACAATTATAAATTAAAATAAATAATATTATAAAATAGAATTTCTTATTTTATTTTATTTATTTATTTTTAAATTCCAATTTCGTTTACACACATCAGTTTAAACCACGGAGTAATAAAGACTCCGTGGTTTAAACATTGATGCTTAGATATTATATCATAACATATTAAACTAAATTATTAGAAAAATAAACACTTTTAATTCTATAATGACGTCAGATTTAACGTGTAAGTTTAACAATTAAAAAAGCTTTATATGAATTTCAATTTAATGCACGTGCAAATATATTTCTTTTCTTTTCACGTCAAGATATTTTAAAAACGAAATGAATATGTAAATGTTTCTTTTATGTTGGCAGCAGCTAATTTTTTTAATATTTCATTATTTCCATTTCTATTACGGTTTCTATGGGGATTTTAATTAAAATGCTCAGATTTTAAACTAAAATTTATTTTATCAAAATTAAATATAGCCTATAACAATATGGCATACTGTAGCTTTCGGTCAGTGAAAGAAGTTTTTAAATCGGTTCGGCAGTTTCAGAGATTACCCTCCACAAACAAACAATTTTTTGCGCTTTATATAATGACTAGCTGACCCGTCCGGCTTCGCACTGATGAACAAATTTTAGTTAAAGGTGGATTGATATGTAAAAAATCAAGAAATATATCAGTTTATATGTTATAGTCAGGCAATATTATTAACTGGAAAGTCAAAATATAATTTTACAATTATTTTTTTTAATTAGTTGTTAAATGTTGGCAATTTTTATATAATGCTATTTATTTAATTTATTTATTTCATAAAAAGAAACATTTCTTTACTCATGAATAAAAAATATTGAAAAATAAACCTATGACATGAAAATGTTTTTGATAAAATTGACGTCATAATAGCTTTAATTATTATTTATTTTTTCATTTCGCAAATATATTTAATTTTTTCCATAATTGATTATTATTTTAATAATGTATATTAAAGGAGAAATCAATAATATGAAACAATATTCGTACAATATATACTATTACAGAATCTCGTGTGAAACAACCACACGACTTCCATTACCCACTATTACACGTAATATATACAATTTTTTGGAGATATTACTTGCATTTTTTGAGATTTTCGAGTAAGAGAAACTTGATACACGTATAAAGACACATTAAACAGAGTTTGCATAGCGAGTTAAAAAATAAGGGGAAAAAAATAGATAGTTATGTTTTTAATAATAGATAGTAAACACGAATTTCCGAGATCTAAAACTGAACTACCTAATCAGGATGACCGTTAATAGTCCTGTAATAAGCACGTAATACTTGAGAAAGGTTATCTAAATTGGATTAAAGAAAAAATTTTCAAGAATACGTTAAAGCCGTTTTTGAGATACCAACTTTTACCAAAACATAACATACTCAATTATTGACATAAAAACAATAATTACATACAAAAGGATATTTAATAGGAAGTTAACATGGCGAGTTTGAAAAAAATCCGTACAGGCGTTTTTAAAGGAACGCACTTGCGAAGTCTGAAATTGAGCTGTTTATAGAGGACGCCTATCAATTTTCCTGAACTAAGCAACTTTTCAATCGAAAGGGCATCTAATATATTATTTATATAGCAACTTTGAAGAAAATCATTAGAGGTGTTTTTGAATATGGGCTTAGGGTCCCATTTCTGGTTTTCGATGACCCAATTCCGGTTTTTCAATTTTCACGAAAATTTGGAAAATTTATCTGTACACCAGACCTGAATCACTTGTGAAGTTTAGTAGTTCTATTTTTATTAGTTTTGGAGATATGACAGCCAGAAGATTACACACACACGTGCACATATACACACACACTAACCAATTGCCAAAACCTATACAATACTTCCACTACCTACGGTAGTAGGGTAATTGAAGTAAACACATACATCTCGTATTTACTACGATAATATACAGATTTTCGTATTACGTTTTCGATCGCCAAATACAAAAATCGCCAATGACGATAGATATCAAATCTATGTTTTGTTTTCAATTAAAATATTGAAAATTTTAATTAAAAATTTATTTTACCAAAATTTATTATAGCTTCTAGCACTTAGAGAGAGACAGTGTAACTTTTGATTATTGAAAGAAAAAAAAAAAAAAAAAAAAAAAAAAAAAGCAATCGGCTTTTTAGTTCTAGCGATCGTTCTCTACATATGCATATAAACCTTTCTTTTTTTTATATTAGTATAGCTATAGAGCATAGGTATATTAAATAGGTTTCCAGTCAACATAATGTAACTCAAATAATTAAATGCTATTTACATTTCAGTAATGGCTGTATGCGCTATGTATATTGAGCTACTTGCCATAACTGTTAGTTGCTAAAAATAGTCGCCAAATAAATTTAAACATCTCAATACGCAAGCGAAGTATGACATCACTGACCGCCCGTGGATGCAAGAAAAAGATTTTCCATGTTAATCGCTCATTGGATTTTTTTTGTTTTTTTTTAAATTTAAATTCTAGAAGAATTATTTCCCGATTTTAATCCTCATATTTGGGTATAGATATGTATTAGTTATTGTATGCATGCGTTAGATTAAGTTATTTTGCTGTCAAATTGACAAAATATTAATTTTAAATTTCAAAACTGTCACCCTTGGCGTTTTTTGTATTTGGCGATCAAAAACGTAATACGAAAATATACATGCCAGATGTATATTTTCGTAATATGTATTGTACGAAATATTGTTTCATATTATTCGTTACACTCTTAATGTAAGTTTTTAAAATAACCATGATTTTTGAAAGGAATTAAATTATATTCGCCAGATAATTTGGCGATATTTTTTTTTTCTGCCAAGGATGACGGATATCAAATCTATTCCGCTGCAACATATTAGTATATTATATCAGATACTTTATTTAGACATTTGAAAACAAATTTGACTTCAAATTATGATAGAATATTTATCCTTTCCCTTTTAATTAGTTTATTAGTTGGATGTTTATTGTGTAAATATCATCCTTTCAAATGAAATGTTTATGTTTTCAATCGAATATGGAAATTTGCCGTTTTTTTTTCTAGAGTTTTGAAATTTAAAATTCCAATTTTATCAATTTTACAACAAAAACAATTTAATCTAACGGATGCACATGATAACTAATACCAACGAGATATATAAAGTAGAGTGATAAATGGTAACCCTTGAGAAGGTCCAAGATGAGTCATGTGACATGCTTTCCTTGCACATGCGTATTCGGTGGTTTCCTTGGTAACAGCTCATTTTCAGTACATTTCTATGGCAACGGTTTTAATGTTTTTGTTTACTTTACGTAGTTTAATATTCTTTTGTTCTAAACCATTTTGATATTGATTTTACTTCTTTTTTATTTCGTGTAGTCGAACTTTAACCGACAAAATGCTTAAAAATAGTTGAAAAATTATTATTTGTTGTTAAATTTAGCTCTTTAAAAGTTTAAATTTTCTTTTATAAACACTTTTAAAGTTTGTTGAGAAACGACGAAAAGAAAGGTATTTTGTTATTTATTAAAATGTGAAATATGTGTACAATTATTTTAAAAGCAATTTATTTCGGTCATAGGACTGTCATGTTACCTAATAATAATGATAATTTGTTGAACTGATATTTTAAATGCCAAAATAGCGATAAAGGGCCAAACACAGCAACCTATTCAAGCATGTCACGTGATTCATCTTGAACCACGGAAAGCTAATCCTTCATCCATTGAATCAGCACTCTAATTTATACATCTCGTTGACTAATACATATCTATATCGAAATATGGGGATTAAAATGGGGAAATAATTTTCCTCGATCTTTATTATTTTTTTACAAAAAATCCAGTTCACTTTTTATATTATTGTTCGCGTGAAAATATATTTTATTATATGTCTAAAAATAAATTAATTCGTAAATCTTTTTGGCAACAATTATAAATTAAAATAAATAATATTATAAAATAGAATTTCTTATTTTATTTTATTTTATTTATTTATTTATTTTTAAATTCCAATTTCGTTTACACACATCAGTTTAAACCACGGAGTAATAAAGACTCCGTGGTTTAAACATTGATGCTTAGATATTATATCATATCATATCAAATTAAATTATTAGAAAAATAAACACTTTTAATTCTATAATGACGTCAGATTTAACGTGTAAGTTTAACAATTAAAAAAGCTTTATATGAATTTCAATTTAATGCACGTGCAAATATATTTCTTTTCTTTTCACGTCAAGATATTTTAAAAACGAAATGAATATGTAAATGTTTCTTTTATGTTGGCAGCAGCTAATTTTTTTAATATTTCATTATTTCCATTTCTATTACGGCTTCTATGGGGATTTTAATTAAAATGCTCAGATTTTAAACTAAAATTTATTTTATCAAAATTAAATATAGCCTATAACAATATGGCATACTGTAGCTTTCGGTCAGTGAAAGAAGTTTTTAAATCGGTTCAGTAGTTTCAGAGATTACCCTCCACAAACAAACAATTTTTTGCGCTTTATATAATGATATAGATTTATTTTTAAATTCCAATTTCGTTTACACACATCAGTTTAAACCACGGAGTAATAAAGACTCCGTGGTTTAAACATTGATGCTTAGATATTATATCATATCATATCAAATTAAATTATTAGAAAAATAAACACTTTTAATTCTATAATGATGTCATATTTAACGTGTAAGTTTAACAATTAAAAAAGCTTTATATGAATTTCAATTTAATGCACGTGCAAATATATTTCTTTTCTTTTCACGTCAAGATATTTTAAAAACGAAATGAATATGTAAATGTTTCTTTTATGTTGGCAGCAGCTAATTTTTTTAATATTTCATTATTTCCATTTCTATTACGGCTTCTATGGGGATTTTAATTAAAATGCTCAGATTTTAAACTAAAATTTATTTTATCAAAATTAAATATAGCCTATAACAATATGGCATACTGTAGCTTTCGGTCAGTGAAAGAAGTTTTTAAATCGGTTCAGTAGTTTCAGAGATTACCCTCCACAAACAAACAATTTTTTGCGCTTTATATAATGATATAGACTAGCTGACCCGTCCGGCTTCGCACTGATGAACAAATTTTAGTTAAAGATGGATTGATATGTAAAAAATCAAGAAATATATCAGTTTATATGTTATAGTCAGGCAATATTATTAACTGGAAAGTCAAAATATAATTTTACAATTATTTTTTTTAATTAGTTGTTAAATGTTGGCAATTTTTACTTAATGCTATTTATTTATTTATTTATTTATTTCATAAAAAGAAACATTTCTTTACTCATGAATAAAAAATATTAAAAAATAAACCTATGACATGAAAATGTTTTTGATAAAATTAACGTCATAATAGCTTTAATTATTATTTATTTTTTCATTTCGCAAATATATTTAATTTTTTCCATAATTGATTTTTTTTAATAATGTATATTAAAGGAGAAATCAATAATATGAAACAATATTCGTACAATATATACTATTACAGAATCTGGTGTGAAACAACCACACGACTTCCATTACCCACTATTACACGTAATATATACAATTTTTTGGAGATATTACTTGCATTTTTTGAGATTTTCGAGTAAGAGAAACTTGATACACGTATAAAGACACATACAACAGAGTTTGCATAGCGAGTTAAAAAATAAGGGGAAAAAAATAGATAGTTATTTTTTTTAAACACGAATTTCCGAGATCTAAATCTGAACTACCTAATCAGGATGACCGTTAATATTCCTGTAAATAAGCACGTAATACTTGAGAAAGGTTATCTAAATTGGATTAAAGAAAAAATTTTCAAGAATACGTTAGAGCCGTTTTTGAGATACCAACTTTTACCAAAACTTAACATACTCAATTATTGACCTAAAAACAATAATTACATACAAAAGGATATTTAATAGGAAGTTAACATGGCGAGTTTGAATAAAATCCGTACAGGCGTTTTTAAAGGAACGCACTTGCGAAGTCTGAAATTGAGCTGTTTATAGAGGGCGCCTATCAATTTTCCTGAACTAAGCAACTTTTCAATCGAAAGGGCATCTAATATATTATTTATATAGCAACTTTGAAGAAAATCATTAGAGGTGTTTTTGAATATGGGCTTAGGGTCCCATTTCTGGTTTTCGATGATCCAATTCCGGTTTTTCAATTTTCACGAAAATTTGGAAAATTTATCTGTACACCAGACCTGAATCACTTGTGAAGTTTAGTAGTTCTATTTTTATTAGTTTTGGAGATATGGCAGCCAGAAGATTACACACACACGTGCACATATACACACACACTAACCAATTGCCAAAACCTATACAATACTTCCACTACCTACGGTAGTAGGGTAATTGAAGTAAACACATACATCTCGTATTTACTACGATAATATACAGATTTTCGTATTACGTTTTCGATCGCCAAATACAAAAATCGCCAATGACGATAGATATCAAATCTATGCTTTGTTTTCAATTAAAATATTGAAAATTTTAACTAAAAATTTATTTTACCAAAATTTATTATGGTTTCTAGCACTTAGAGAGAGACAGTGTAACTTTTGATTATTGATAGAAAAAAAAAAAAAAAAAAAGCAATCGGCTTTTTAGTTCTAGCGATCGTTCTCTACATATGCATATAAACCTTTCTTTTTTTTATATATTTGTATAGCTAGAGCATAGGTATATTAAATAGGTTTCTAGTCAACATAATGTAACTCAAATAATTAAATGCTATTTACATTTCAGTAATGGCTGTATGCGCTATGTATATTGAGCTACTTGCCATAACTGTTAGTTGCTAAAAATAGTCGCCAAATAAATTTAAACATCTCAATACGCAAGCGAAGTATGACATCACTGACCGCCCGTGGATGCAAGAAAAAGATTTTCCATGTTAATCGCTCATTGGATTTTTTTTTTTTTTTTTTTTTTTTTATTTAAATTCTAGAAGAATTATTTCCCGATTTTAATCCTCATATTTGGGTATAGATATGTATTAGTTATTGTATGCATGCGTTAGATTGAGTTATTTTGCTGTCAAATTGACAAAATTTTAATTTTAAATTTCAAAACTGTCACCCTTGGCGTTTTTTGTATTTGGCGATCAAAAACGTAATACGAAAATATACATGCCAGATGTATATTTTCGTAATATGTATTGTACGAAATATTGTTTCATATTATTCGTTACACTCTTAATGTAAGTTTTTAAAATAACCATGATTTTTGAAAGGAATTAAATTATATTCGCCAGATAATTTAACGATTTTTTTTTTTTTTTTTTTTTTTTCTACAAAGGATGACGGATATCAAATCTATTCCGCTGCAGCATATTAGTATATTATATCAGATACTTTATTTAGACATTTGAAAACAAATTTGACTTCAAATTATGATAGATATTTATCCTTTCCCTTTTAATTAGTTTATTAGTTGGATGTTTATTGTGTAAATATCATCCTTTGAAATGAAATGTTTATGTTTTCAATCGAATATGGAAATTTGCCATTTTTTTTCCCCTAGAGTTTTGAAATTTAAAATTCCAATTTTATCAATTTTACAACAAAAACAATTTAATCTAACGGATGCACATGATAACTAATACATATCTATATCCAAATATGGGGATTAAAATGGGGAAATAATTTTCCTCGATCTTTATTATTTTTTTTACAAAAAATCCAGTTCACTTTTTATATTATTGTTTGCGTGAAAATATATTTTATTATATGTCTAAAAATAAATTAATTCGTAAATCTTTTTCGCAACAATTATAAATTAAAATAAATAATATTATAAAATAGAATTTCTTATTTTATTTTATTTATTTATTTTTAAATTCCAATTTCGTTTACACACATCAGTTTAAACCACGGAGTAATAAAGACTCCGTGGTTTAAACATTGATGCTTAGATATTATATCATAACATATTAAACTAAATTATTAGAAAAATAAACACTTTTAATTCTATAATGACGTCAGATTTAACGTGTAAGTTTAACAATTAAAAAAGCTTTATATGAATTTCAATTTAATGCACGTGCAAATATATTTCTTTTCTTTTCACGTCAAGATATTTTAAAAACGAAATGAATATGTAAATGTTTCTTTTATGTTGGCAGCAGCTAATTTTTTTAATATTTCATTATTTCCATTTCTATTACGGTTTCTATGGGGATTTTAATTAAAATGCTCAGATTTTAAACTAAAATTTATTTTATCAAAATTAAATATAGCCTATAACAATATGGCATACTGTAGCTTTCGGTCAGTGAAAGAAGTTTTTAAATCGGTTCGGTAGTTTCAGAGATTACCCTCCACAAACAAACAATTTTTTGCGCTTTATATAATGACTAGCTGACCCGTCCGGCTTCGCACTGATGAACAAATTTTAGTTAAAGATGGATTGATATGTAAAAAATCAAGAAATATATCAGTTTATATGTTATAGTCAGGCAATATTATTAACTGGAAAGTCAAAATATAATTTTACAATTATTTTTTTTAATTAGTTGTTAATGTTGGCAATTTTTACTTAATGCTATTTATTTATTTATTTATTTATTTCATAAAAAGAAACATTTCTTTACTCATGAATAAAAAATATTGAAAAATAAACCTATGACATGAAAATGTTTTTGATAAAATTGACGTCATAATAGCTTTAATTATTATTTATTTTTTCATTTCGCAAATATATTTAATTTTTTCCATAATTGATTATTATTTTAATAATGTATATTAAAGGAGAAATCAATAATATGAAACAATATTCGTACAATATATACTATTACAGAATCTGGTGTGAAACAACCACACGACTTCCATTACCCACTATTACACGTAATATATACAATTTTTTGGAGATATTACTTGCATTTTTTGAGATTTTCGAGTAAGAGAAACTTGATACACGTATAAAGACACATACAACAGAGTTTGCATAGCGAGTTAAAAAACAAGGGGGAAAAAATAGATAGTTATTTTTTTAAACACGAATTTCCGAGATCTAAAACTGAACTACCTAATCAGGATGACCGTTAATATTCCTGTAAATAAGCACGTAATACTTGAGAAAGGTTATCTAAATTGGATTAAAGAAAAAATTTTCAAGAATACGTTAGAGCCGTTTTTGAGATACCAACTTTTACCAAAACTTAACATACTCAATTATTGACCTAAAAACAATAATTACATACAAAAGGATATTTAATAGGAAGTTAACATGGCGAGTTTGAAAAAAATCCGTACAGGCGTTTTTAAAGGAACGCACTTGCGAAGTCTGAAACTGAACTGTTTATAGAGGACGCCTATCAATTTTCCTGAACTAAGCAACTTTTCAATCGAAAGGGCATCTAATATATTATTTATATAGCAACTTTGAAGAAAATCATTAGAGGTGTTTTTGAATATGGGCTTAGGGTCCCATTTCTGGTTTTCGATGATCCAATTCCGGTTTTTCAATTTTCACGAAAATTTGGAAAATTTATCTGTACACCAGACCTGAATCACTTGTGAAGTTTATTAGTTCTATTTTTATTAGTTTTGGAGATATGACAGCCAGAAGATTACACACACACGTGCACATATACACACACACTGACCAATTGCCAAAACCTATACAATACTTCCACTACCTACGGTAGTAGGGTAATTGAAGTAAACACATACATCTCGTATTTACTACGATAATATACAGATTTTCGTATTACGTTTTCGATCGCCAAATACAAAAATCGCCAATGACGATAGATATCAAATCTATGTTTTGTTTTCAATTAAAATATTGAAAATTTTAATTAAAAATTTATTTTACCAAAATTTATTATAGCTTCTAGCACTTAGAGAGAGACAGTGTAACTTTTGATTATTGATAGAAAAAAAAAAAAAAAAAAGCAATCGGCTTTTTAGTTCTAGCGATCGTTCTCTACATATGCATATAAACCTTTCTTTTTTTTATATATTTGTATAGCTAGAGCATAGGTATATTAAATAGGTTTCTAGTCAACATAATGTAACTCAAATAATTAAATGCTATTTACATTTCAGTAATGGCTGTATGCGCTATGTATATTGAGCTACTTGCCATAACTGTTAGTTGCTAAAAATAGTCGCCAAATAAATTTAAACATCTCAATACGCAAGCGAAGTATGACATCACTGACCGCCCGTGGATGCAAGAAAAAGATTTTCCATGTTAATCGCTCATTGGATTTTTTTTTTTTTTTTTTTTTTTTTATTTAAATTCTAGAAGAATTATTTCCCGATTTTAATCCTCATATTTGGGTATAGATATGTATTAGTTATTGTATGCATGCGTTAGATTGAGTTATTTTGCTGTCAAATTGACAAAATTTTAATTTTAAATTTCAAAACTGTCACCCTTGGCGTTTTTTGTATTTGGCGATCAAAAACGTAATACGAAAATATACATGCCAGATGTATATTTTCGTAATATGTATTGTACGAAATATTGTTTCATATTATTCGTTACACTCTTAATGTAAGTTTTTAAAATAACCATGATTTTTGAAAGGAATTAAATTATATTCGCCAGATAATTTGGCGATTTTTTTATTTTATTTTATTTTTTTTTTTCTGCAAAGGATGACGGATATCAAATCTATTCCGCTGCAGCATATTAGAATATTATATCAGATACTTTATTTAGACATTTGAAAACAAATTTGACTTCAAATTATGATAGAATATTTATCCTTTCCCTTTTAATTAGTTTATTAGTTGGATGTTTATTGTGTAAATATCATCCTTTGAAATGAAATGTTTATGTTTTCAATCGAATATGGAAATTTGCCATTTTTTTTTTCTAGAGTTTTGAAATTTAAAATTCCAATTTTATCAATTTTACAACAAAAACAATTTAATCTAACGGATGCACATGATAACTAATACATATCTATATCCAAATATGGGGATTAAAATGGGGAAATAATTTTCCTCGATCTTTATTATTTTTTTACAAAAAATCCAGTTCACTTTTTATATTATTGTTCGCGTGAAAATATATTTTATTATAAGTCTAAAAATAAATTAATTCGTAAATCTTTTTGGCAACAATTATAAATTAAAATAAATAATATTATAAAATAGAATTTCTTATTTTATTTTATTTTATTTTATTTATTTATTTTTAAATTCCAATTTCGTTTACACACATCAGTTTAAACCACGGAGTAATAAAGACTCCGTGGTTTAAACATTGATGCTTAGATATTATATCATAACATATTAAACTAAATTATTAGAAAAATAAACACTTTTAATTCTATAATGACGTCAGATTTAACGTGTAAGTTTAACAATTAAAAAAGCTTTATATGAATTTCAATTTAATGCACGTGCAAATATATTTCTTTTCTTTTCACGTCAAGATATTTTAAAAACGAAATGAATATGTAAATGTTTCTTTTATGTTGGCAGCAGCTAATTTTTTTAATATTTCATTATTTCCATTTCTATTACGGTTTCTATGGGGATTTTAATTAAAATGCTCAGATTTTAAACTAAAATTTATTTTATCAAAATTAAATATAGCCTATAACAATATGGCATACTGTAGCTTTCGGTCAGTGAAAGAAGTTTTTAAATCGGTTCGGTAGTTTCAGAGATTACCCTCCACAAACAAACAATTTTTTGCGCTTTATATAATGACTAGCTGACCCGTCCGGCTTCGCACTGATGAACAAATTTTAGTTAAAGATGGATTGATATGTAAAAAATCAAGAAATATATCAGTTTATATGTTATAGTCAGGCAATATTATTAACTGGAAAGTCAAAATATAATTTTACAATTATTTTTTTTAATTAGTTGTTAATGTTGGCAATTTTTACTTAATGCTATTTATTTATTTATTTATTTATTTCATAAAAAGAAACATTTCTTTACTCATGAATAAAAAATATTGAAAAATAAACCTATGACATGAAAATGTTTTTGATAAAATTGACGTCATAATAGCTTTAATTATTATTTATTTTTTCATTTCGCAAATATATTTAATTTTTTCCATAATTGATTATTATTTTAATAATGTATATTAAAGGAGAAATCAATAATATGAAACAATATTCGTACAATATATACTATTACAGAATCTGGTGTGAAACAACCACACGACTTCCATTACCCACTATTACACGTAATATATACAATTTTTTGGAGATATTACTTGCATTTTTTGAGATTTTCGAGTAAGAGAAACTTGATACACGTATAAAGACACATACAACAGAGTTTGCATAGCGAGTTAAAAAACAAGGGGGAAAAAATAGATAGTTATTTTTTTAAACACGAATTTCCGAGATCTAAAACTGAACTACCTAATCAGGATGACCGTTAATATTCCTGTAAATAAGCACGTAATACTTGAGAAAGGTTATCTAAATTGGATTAAAGAAAAAATTTTCAAGAATACGTTAGAGCCGTTTTTGAGATACCAACTTTTACCAAAACTTAACATACTCAATTATTGACCTAAAAACAATAATTACATACAAAAGGATATTTAATAGGAAGTTAACATGGCGAGTTTGAAAAAAATCCGTACAGGCGTTTTTAAAGGAACGCACTTGCGAAGTCTGAAACTGAACTGTTTATAGAGGACGCCTATCAATTTTCCTGAACTAAGCAACTTTTCAATCGAAAGGGCATCTAATATATTATTTATATAGCAACTTTGAAGAAAATCATTAGAGGTGTTTTTGAATATGGGCTTAGGGTCCCATTTCTGGTTTTCGATGACCCAATTCCGGTTTTTCAATTTTCACGAAAATTTGGAAAATTTATCTGTACACCAGACCTGAATCACTTGTGAAGTTTATTAGTTCTATTTTTATTAGTTTTGGAGATATGACAGCCAGAAGATTACACACACACGTGCACATATACACACACACTGACCAATTGCCAAAACCTATACAATACTTCCACTACCTACGGTAGTAGGGTAATTGAAGTAAACACATACATCTCGTATTTACTACGATAATATACAGATTTTCGTATTACGTTTTCGATCGCCAAATACAAAAATCGCCAATGACGATAGATATCAAATCTATGTTTTGTTTTCAATTAAAATATTGAAAATTTTAATTAAAAATTTATTTTACCAAAATTTATTATAGCTTCTGGCACTTAGAGAGAGACAGTGTAACTTTTGATTATTGAAAGAAAAAAAAAAAAAAAGCAATCGGCTTTTTAGTTCTAGCGATCGTTCTCTACATATGCATATAAACCTTTCTTTTTTTTATATTAGTATAGCTATAGAGCATAGGTATATTAAATAGGTTTCCAGTCAACATAATGTAACTCAAATAATTAAATGCTATTTACATTTCAGTAATGGCTGTATGCGCTATGTATATTGAGCTACTTGCCATAACTCTTAGTTGCTAAAAATAGTCGCCAAATAAATTTAAACATCTCAATACGCAAGCGAAGTATGACATCACTGACCGCCCGTGGATGCAAGAAAAAGATTTTCCATGTTAATCGCTCATTGGATTTTTTTTTTGCTTTTTTTTTTTTATTTAAATTCTAGAAGAATTATTTCCCGATTTTAATCCTCATATTTGGGTATAGATATGTATTAGTTATTGTATGCATGCGTTAGATTGAGTTATTTTGCTGTCAAATTGACAAAATATTAATTTTAAATTTCAAAACTGTCACCCTTGGCGTTTTTTGTATTTGGCGATCAAAAACGTAATACGAAAATATACATGCCAGATGTATATTTTCGTAATATGTATTGTACGAAATATTGTTTCATATTATTCGTTACACTCTTAATGTAAGTTTTTAAAATAACCATGATTTTTGAAAGGAATTAAATTATATTCGCCAGATAATTTGGCGATATTTTTTTTTTCTGCCAAGGATGACGGATATCAAATCTATTCCGCTGCAACATATTAGTATATTATATCAGATACTTTATTTAGACATTTGAAAACAAATTTGACTTCAAATTATGATAGAATATTTATCCTTTCCCTTTTAATTAGTTTATTAGTTGGATGTTTATTGTGTAAATATCATCCTTTCAAATGAAATGTTTATGTTTTCAATCGAATATGGAAATTTGCCATTTTTTTTTTTCTAGAGTTTTGAAATTTAAAATTCCAATTTTATCAATTTTACAACAAAAACAATTTAATCTAACGGATGCACATGATAACTAATACCAACGAGATATATAAAGTAGAGTGATAAATGGTAACCCTTGAGAAGGTCCAAGATGAGTCATGTGACATGCTTTCCTTGCACATGCGTATTCGGTGGTTTCCTTGGTAACAGCTCATTTTCAGTACATTTCTATGGCAGCGGTTTTAATGTTTTTGTTTACTTTACGTAGTTTAATATTCTTTTGTTCTAAACCATTTTGATATTGATTTTACTTCTTTTTTATTTCGTGTAGTCGAACTTTAACCGACAAAATGCTTAAAAATAGTTGAAAAATTATTATTTGTTGTTAAATTTAGCTCTTTAAAAGTTTAAATTTTCTTTTATAAACACTTTTAAAGTTTGTTGAGAAACGACGAAAAGAAAGGTATTTTGTTATTTATTAAAATGTGAAATATGTGTACAATTATTTTAAAAGCAATTAATTTCGGTCATAGGACTGTCATGTTACCTAATAATAATGATAATTTGTTGAACTGATATTTTAAATGCCAAAATAGCGATAAAGGGCCAAACACAGCAACCTATTCAAGCATGTCACGTGATTCATCTTGAACCACGGAAAGCTAATCCTTCATCCATTGAATCAGCACTCTAATTTATACATCTCGTTGACTAATACATATCTATATCGAAATATGGGGATTAAAATGGGGAAATAATTTTCCTCGATCTTTATTATTTTTTTACAAAAAATCCAGTTCACTTTTTATATTATTGTTCGCGTGAAAATATATTTTATTATATGTCTAAAAATAAATTAATTCGTAAATCTTTTTGGCAACAATTATAAATTAAAATAAATAATATTATAAAATAGAATTTCTTATTTTATTTTATTTTATTTATTTATTTATTTTTAAATTCCAATTTCGTTTACACACATCAGTTTAAACCACGGAGTAATAAAGACTCCGTGGTTTAAACATTGATGCTTAGATATTATATCATATCATATCAAATTAAATTATTAGAAAAATAAACACTTTTAATTCTATAATGACGTCAGATTTAACGTGTAAGTTTAACAATTAAAAAAGCTTTATATGAATTTCAATTTAATGCACGTGCAAATATATTTCTTTTCTTTTCACGTCAAGATATTTTAAAAACGAAATGAATATGTAAATGTTTCTTTTATGTTGGCAGCAGCTAATTTTTTTAATATTTCATTATTTCCATTTCTATTACGGCTTCTATGGGGATTTTAATTAAAATGCTCAGATTTTAAACTAAAATTTATTTTATCAAAATTAAATATAGCCTATAACAATATGGCATACTGTAGCTTTCGGTCAGTGAAAGAAGTTTTTAAATCGGTTCAGTAGTTTCAGAGATTACCCTCCACAAACAAACAATTTTTTGCGCTTTATATAATGATATAGATTTATTTTTAAATTCCAATTTCGTTTACACACATCAGTTTAAACCACGGAGTAATAAAGACTCCGTGGTTTAAACATTGATGCTTAGATATTATATCATATCATATCAAATTAAATTATTAGAAAAATAAACACTTTTAATTCTATAATGACGTCATATTTAACGTGTAAGTTTAACAATTAAAAAAGCTTTATATGAATTTCAATTTAATGCACGTGCAAATATATTTCTTTTCTTTTCACGTCAAGATATTTTAAAAACGAAATGAATATGTAAATGTTTCTTTTATGTTGGCAGCAGCTAATTTTTTTAATATTTCATTATTTCCATTTCTATTACGGCTTCTATGGGGATTTTAATTAAAATGCTCAGATTTTAAACTAAAATTTATTTTATCAAAATTAAATATAGCCTATAAAAATATGGCATACTGTAGCTTTCGGTCAGTGAAAGAAGTTTTTAAATCGGTTCAGTAGTTTCAGAGATTACCCTCCACAAACAAACAATTTTTTGCGCTTTATATAATGATATAGACTAGCTGACCCGTCCGGCTTCGCACTGATGAACAAATTTTAGTTAAAGATGGATTTGATATGTAAAAAATCAAGAAATATATCAGTTTATATGTTATAGTCAGGCAATATTATTAACTGGAAAGTCAAAATATAATTTTACAATTATTTTTTTTTAATTAGTTGTTCAATGTTGGCAATTTTTACTTAATGCTATTTATTTATTTATTTATTTCATAAAAAGAAACATTTCTTTACTCATGAATAAAAAATATTAAAAAATAAACCTATGACATGAAAATGTTTTTGATAAAATTAACGTCATAATAGCTTTAATTATTATTTATTTTTTTATTTCGCAAATATATTTAATTTTTTCCATAATTGATTTTTGTTAATAATGTATATTAAAGGAGAAATCAATAATATGAAACAATATTCGTACAATATATACTATTACAGAATCTGGTGTGAAACAACCACACGACTTCCATTACCCACTATTACACGTAATATATACAATTTTTTGGAGATATTACTTGCATTTTTTGAGATTTTCGAGTAAGAGAAACTTGATACACGTATAAAGACACATACAACAGAGTTTGCATAGCGAGTTAAAAAATAAGGGGAAAAAAATAGATAGTTATTTTTTTAAACACGAATTTCCGAGATCTAAAACTGAACTACCTAATCAGGATGACCGTTAATATTCCTGTAATAAGCACGTAATACTTGAGAAAGGTTATCTAAATTGGATTAAATAAAAAAAATTTCAAGAATACGTTAGAGCCGTTTTTGAGATACCAACTTTTACCAAAACTTAACATACTCAATTATTGACCTAAAAACAATAATTACATACAAAAGGATATTTAATAGGAAGTTAACATGGCGAGTTTGAATAAAATCCGTACAGGCGTTTTTAAAGGAACGCACTTGCGAAGTCTGAAATTGAGCTGTTTATAGAGGGCGCCTATCAATTTTCCTGAACTAAGCAACTTTTCAATCGAAAGGGCATCTAATATATTATTTATATAGCAACTTTGAAGAAAATCATTAGAGGTGTTTTTGAATATGGGCTTAGGGTCCCATTTCTGGTTTTCGATGATCCAATTCCGGTTTTTCAATTTTCACGAAAATTTGGAAAATTTATCTGTACACCAGACCTGAATCACTTGTGAAGTTTAGTAGTTCTATTTTTATTAGTTTTGGAGATATGGCAGCCAGAAGATTACACACACACGTGCACATATACACACACACTGACCAATTGCCAAAACCTATACAATACTTCCACTACCTACGGTAGTAGGGTAATTGAAGTAAACACATACATCTCGTATTTACTACGATAATATACAGATTTTCGTATTACGTTTTCGATCGCCTAATACAAAAATCGCCAATGACGATAGATATCAAATCTATGCTTTGTTTTCAATTAAAATACTGAAAATTTTAATTAAAAATTTATTTTACCAAAATTTATTATAGCTTCTAGCACTTAGAGAGAGACAGTGTAACTTTTGATTATTGAAAGAAAAAAAAAAAAAAAAAAAAAGCAATCGGCTTTTTAGTTCTAGCGATCGTTCTCTACATATGCATATAAACCTTTCTTTTTTTTTTTATATTAGTATAGCTATAGAGCATAGGTATATTAAATAGGTTTCCAGTCAACATAATGTAACTCAAATAATTAAATGCTATTTACATTTCAGTAATGGCTGTATGTGCTATGTATATTGAGCTACCTGCCATAACAGTTAGTTGCTAAAAATAGTCGCCAAATAAATTTAAACATCTCAATACGCAAGCGAAGTATGACATCACTGACCGCCCGTGGATGCAAGAAAAAGATTTTCCATGTTAATCGCTCATTGGATTTTTTTTGTTTTTTTTTTTTATTTAAATTCTAGAAGAATTATTTCCCGATTTTAATCCTCATATTTGGGTATAAATATGTATTAGTTATTGTATGCATGCGTTAGATTGAGTTATTTTGCTGTCAAATTGACAAAATATTAATTTTAAATTTCAAAACTGTCACCCTTGGCGTTTTTTGTATTTGGCGATCAAAAACGTAATACGAAAATATACATGCCAGATGTATATTTTCGTAATATGTATTGTACGAAATATTGTTTCATATTATTCGTTACACTCTTAATGTAAGTTTTTAAAATAACCATGATTTTTGAAAGGAATTAAATTATATTCGCCAGATAATTTGGCGATATTTTTTTTTTCTGCCAAGGATGACGGATATCAAATCTATTCCGCTGCAACATATTAGTATATTATATCAGATACTTTATTTAGACATTTGAAAACAAATTTGACTTCAAATTATGATAGAATATTTATCCTTTCCCTTTTAATTAGTTTATTAGTTGGATGTTTATTGTGTAAATATCATCCTTTGAAATGAAATGTTTATGTTTTCAATCGAATATGGAAATTTGCCATTTTTTTTCTAGAGTTTTGAAATTTAAAATTCCAATTTTATCAATTTTACAACAAAAACAATTTAATCTAACGGATGCACATGATAACTAATACCAACGAGATATATAAAGTAGAGTGATAAATGGTAACCCTTGAGAAGGTCCAAGATGAGTCATGTGACATGCTTTCCTTGCACATGCGTATTCGGTGGTTTCCTTGGTAACAGCTCATTTTCAGTACATTTCTATGGCAACGGTTTCAATGTTTTTGTTTACTTTACGTAGTTTAATATTCTTTTGTTCTAAACCATTTTGATTTTGATTTTACTTCTTTTTTATTTCGTGTAGTTGAACTTTAACCGACAAAATGCTTAAAAATAGTTGAAAAATTATTATTTGTTGTTAAATTTAGCTCTTTAAAAGTTTAAATTTTCTTTTATAAACACTTTTAAAGTTTGTTGAGAAACGACGAAAAGAAAGGTATTTTGTTATTTATTAAAATGTGAAATATGTGTACAATTATTTTAAAAGCAATTTATTTCGGTCATAGGACTGTCATGTTACCTAATAATAATGATAATTTGTTGAACTGATATTTTAAATGCCAAAATAGCGATAAAGGGCCAAACACAGCAACCTATTCAAGCATGTCAGGTGATTCATCTTGAACCACGGAAAGCTAATCCTTCATCCATTGAATCAGCACTCTAATTTATACATCTCGTTGACTAATACATATCTATATCGAAATATGGGGATTAAAATGGGGAAATAATTTTCCTCGATCTTTATTATTTTTTTACAAAAAATCCAGTTCACTTTTTATATTATTGTTCGCGTGAAAATATATTTTATTATATGTCTAAAAATAAATTAATTCGTAAATCTTTTTGGCAACAATTATAAATTAAAATAAATAATATTATAAAATAGAATTTCTTATTTTATTTTATTTTATTTATTTATTTATTTTTAAATTCCAATTTCGTTTACACACATCAGTTTAAACCACGGAGTAATAAAGACTCCGTGGTTTAAACATTGATGCTTAGATATTATATCATATCATATCAAATTAAATTATTAGAAAAATAAACACTTTTAATTCTATAATGACGTCAGATTTAACGTGTAAGTTTAACAATTAAAAAAGCTTTATATGAATTTCAATTTAATGCACGTGCAAATATATTTCTTTTCTTTTCACGTCAAGATATTTTAAAAACGAAATGAATATGTAAATGTTTCTTTTATGTTGGCAGCAGCTAATTTTTTTAATATTTCATTATTTCCATTTCTATTACGGCTTCTATGGGGATTTTAATTAAAATGCTCAGATTTTAAACTAAAATTTATTTTATCAAAATTAAATATAGCCTATAACAATATGGCATACTGTAGCTTTCGGTCAGTGAAAGAAGTTTTTAAATCGGTTCAGTAGTTTCAGAGATTACCCTCCACAAACAAACAATTTTTTGCGCTTTATATAATGATATAGACTAGCTGACCCGTCCGGCTTCGCACTGATGAACAAATTTTAGTTAAAGATGGATTGATACGTAAAAAATCAAGAAATATATCAGTTTATATGTTATAGTCAGGCAATATTATTAACTGGAAAGTCAAAATATAATTTTACAATTATTTTTTTTAATTAGTTGTTAAATGTTGGCAATTTTTACTTAATGCTATTTATTTATTTATTTATTTATTTCATAAAAAGAAACATTTCTTTACTCATGAATAAAAAATATTAAAAAATAAACCTATGACATGAAAATGTTTTTGATAAAATTAACGTCATAATAGCTTTAATTATTATTTATTTTTTCATTTCGCAAATATATTTAATTTTTTCCATAATTGATTTTTTTTAATAATGTATATCAAAGGAGAAATCAATAATATGAAACAATATTCGTACAATATATACTATTACAGAATCTGGTGTGAAACAACCACACGACTTCCATTACCCACTATTACACGTAATATATACAATTTTTTGGAGATATTACTTGCATTTTTTGAGATTTTCGAGTAAGAGAAACTTGATACACGTATAAAGACACATACAACAGAGTTTGCATAGCGAGTTAAAAAATAAGGGGAAAAAAAATAGATAGTTATTTTTTTAAACACGAATTTCCGAGATCTAAAACTGAACTACCTAATCAGGATGACCGTTAATATTCCTGTAATAAGCACGTAATACTTGAGAAAGGTTATCTAAATTGGATTAAATAAAAAAATTTTCAAGAATACGTTAGAGCCGTTTTTGAGATACCAACTTTTACCAAAACTTAACATACTCAATTATTGACCTAAAAACAATAATTACATACAAAAGGATATTTAATAGGAAGTTAACATGGCGAGTTTGAATAAAATCCGTACAGGCGTTTTTAAAGGAACGCACTTGCGAAGTCTGAAATTGAGCTGTTTATAGAGGGCGCCTATCAATTTTCCTGAACTAAGCAACTTTTCAATCGAAAGGGCATCTAATATATTATTTATATAGCAACTTTGAAGAAAATCATTAGAGGTGTTTTTGAATATGGGCTTAGGGTCCCATTTCTGGTTTTCGATGATCCAATTCCGGTTTTTCAATTTTCACGAAAATTTGGAAAATTTATCTGTACACCAGACCTGAATCACTTGTGAAGTTTAGTAGTTCTATTTTTATTAGTTTTGGAGATATGGCAGCCAGAAGATTACACACACACGTGCACATATACACACACACTGACCAATTGCCAAAACCTATACAATACTTCCACTACCTACGGTAGTAGGGTAATTGAAGTAAACACATACATCTCGTATTTACTACGATAATATACAGATTTTCGTATTACGTTTTCGATCGCCAAATACAAAAATCGCCAATGACGATAGATATCAAATCCATGTTTTGTTTTCAATTAAAATATTGAAAATTTTAATTAAAAATTTATTTTACCAAAATTTATTATAGCTTCTAGCACTTAGAGAGAGACAGTGTAACTTTTGATTATTGAAAGAAAAAAAAAAAAAGAAAAAAAGAAAAAAAAAAAGCAATCGGCTTTTTAGTTCTAGCGATCGTTCTCTACATATGCATATAAACCTTTCTTTTTTTTTTTATATTAGTATAGCTATAGAGCATAGGTATATTAAATAGGTTTCCAGTCAACATAATGTAACTCAAATAATTAAATGCTATTTACATTTCAGTAATGGCTGTATGCGCTATGTATATTGAGCTACCTGCCATAACTGTTAGTTGCTAAAAATAGTCGCCAAATAAATTTAAACATCTCAATACGCAAGCGAAGTATGACATCACTGACCGCCCGTGGATGCAAGAAAAAGATTTTCCATGTTAATCGCTCATTGGATTTTTTTTTTTTTTTTTTTTTTTTAATTAAAATTCTAGAAGAATTATTTCCCGATTTTAATCCTCATATTTGGGTATAGTATTAGTTATTGTATGCATGCGTTAGATTGAGTTATTTTGCTGTCAAATTGACAAAATTTTAATTTTAAATTTCAAAACTGTCACCCTTGGCGTTTTTTGTATTTGGCGATCAAAAACGTAATACGAAAATATACATGCCAGATGTATATTTTCGTAATATGTATTGTACGAAATATTGTTTCATATTATTCGTTACACTCTTAATGTAAGTTTTTAAAATAACCATGATTTTTGAAAGGAATTAAATTATATTCGCCAGATAATTTGGCGATATTTTTTTTTTCTGCCAAGGATGACGGATATCAAATCTATTCCGCTGCAACATATTAGTATATTATATCAGATACTTTATTTAGACATTTGAAGACAAATTTGACTTGAAAATAAATTATGATAGAATATTTATCCTTTCCCTTTTAATTAGTTTATTAGTTGGATGTTTATTGTGTAAATATCATCCTTTGAAATGAAATGTTTATGTTCTCAATCGAGTATGGAAATTTGCCATTTTTTTTCTAGAGTTTTGAAATTTAAAATTCCAATTTTATCAATTTTACAACAAAAACAATTTAATCTAACGGATGCATATGATAACTAATACATATCTATATCCAAATATGGGGATTAAAATGGGGAAATAATTTTCCTCGATCTTTATTATTTTTTTACAAAAAATCCAGTTCACTTTTTATATTATTGTTCGCGTAAAAATATATTTTATTATATGTCTAAAAATAAATTAATTCGTAAATCTTTTTGGCAACAATTATAAATTAAAATAAATAATATTATAAAATAGAATTTCTTATTTTATTTTATTTTATTTATTTATTTATTTTTAAATTCCAATTTCGTTTACACACATCAGTTTAAACCACGGAGTAATAAAGAGTCCGTGGTTTAAACATTGATGCTTAGATATTATATCATATCATATCAAATTAAATTATTAGAAAAATAAACACTTTTAATTCTATAATGACGTCAGATTTAACGTGTAAGTTTAACAATTAAAAAAAGCTTTATATGAATTTCAATTTAATGCACGTGCAAATATATTTCTTTTCTTTTCACGTCAAGATATTTTAAAAACGAAATGAATATGTAAATGTTTCTTTTATGTTGGCAGCAGCTAATTTTTTTAATATTTCATTATTTCCATTTCTATTACGGCTTCTATGGGGATGCTCAGATTTTAAACTAAAATTTATTTTATCAAAATTAAATATAGCCTATAACAATATGGCATACTGTAGCTTTCGGTCAGTGAAAGAAGTTTTTAAATCGGTTCGGTAGTTTCAGAGATTACCCTCCACAAACAAACAATTTTTTGCGCTTTATATAATGATATAGATATAGATAAGCAACCAAATGGAAGCCCACGGGTAAGTCATTGTCGCAGGCAATAGGGACAGGCACCGGAGATTGCAAGGACGAACAAGGCGATGCCTAAGGCAGCATAACCCAAAGCAAGCTTTTGACCGATTTCATTTTTTTTTTTTTTTTTTTTTTCATAAAGCATATAGAAAAGAGTTTGCCAGCGAAGCGGGCAAAGCCGTCCAAAATTGTTTAAGAACTAAAATATTATTCAACAATTCGCCGGGAAATGAAAAAAAAAAAAAAAAAAATCATTTATTTGTGAAAAAAAAAAAGATTAAAAATTTGAAACTCATAAATATTATATGAATTTCACCACATATTTAAAATTTTAATTAACCAGTCACCAAATTGTCATTAGAATTAGATTAATATTGTGCAATAGTGAACTAAAATCATACAAAGAAAGGTTTCGAAATAAAATTCATAATTAACGACCCAGTTTTTATACTTCCACAACGCAGTACTGTTTTAGTACAGAATCCCTATGGACGAATTTTAAATTTTTATCGCCATGTTGGCGATAACTTTTTATTTATTTATTTTGGCATTTTATTTTGGCTTTCAATGAGTTACAAATTTTTTTGAGTGTACTTTATCAGACTCTGTTTTGCACAGCACCACAATGATAAGGTTTCATTTCATTACATATTATGATCAAACCGTCAGTTCCCACACATACACATCAAAATTTCCACGTGAACGAAGTCGCGGGTAACAGCTAGTAAATAAATAAAAATAAAGCAATATATGTAGCAAATGATTAAACCTTTAACTATAACGGTAGTGTTGGATTTAGGAATTTAAAATATTAGTGTGTTCTTGACACTCAATGTTTTATTCAGTTTCACTCCCTCTTTAGTTTAACTATTTTTCCTTTTTTATTAAAACCGATGGTTATTAAAAATCTAAGTAATTTATCTTCTATTTACTTTTATAATTTTAAGTTAATAAATATTTAAAAACTCATAGTTTGTTTAAAATTTATTTTAGTATAAAATATTAATACGTTAGCCGAAGCTATCCGTATGCAAATGACGTAAGTCTAAGTCATCTGCTTGAATTGAATACGTAGCGTAGCAGAAAAGCAATCGTGGGGCTTTTTCGGTGTTAGTGCCGAGGTGAATCCCGGTAATAAAGAAGCTGGCATGAAATGCAGTTTGTATATTTTAGTTTAAGTTTCCTTGATAACCTCGACAGTATTAAAGCTTGTGTAGAAAGCTGTTTTTCAGATGAGGTTTAAGTAAATATTTTTAGATCAATTCGAGGATAATAGTCATTTTAAAACTGCAAACTTTTAAGCTACTTTCAATAATAGTATAGGCTTCAGTAACTACTCTGTATTAATCTATCTGCCTGAAGCATATTAAACGAATCGTCTAAATGTGCTATAATTTTTTTCATTTGCCATATTTTTATTTCACTAGATAAATCAATCTAGTTTTTAAATAAATGATTTTATTTAAAAGAAAAACTTGTCATATTTCTTTTTACAGCTCAATACAGTTTCCACTGGACTCTATTATTTCAACTCTGCTTAACTTTGAAGCTTTAAGATAATCATGTCATGTTTATAAAACTGACATATTTGGTTATGGGCTATTGCCCAGTGTTGAGCAGTTTAAGTGAAAGTTTTAAAATGACAAAGTTTAATGAAGTAAAGTTTTCTTCCGGCGTATTGGTCCCAAAGTTTTATAAGAATCTTTAAGAAGGTGGGGGGGGGGGGGCAATACAGTTAACGATTGTAACTGGGCAGTTGATGTGAAGTTTTTATTATTAGAAAAGAATGCCTGGGATATCGTAATCGGAACTGAGGAAAAGCCGAAACCATCAGCTGATCCGAAAGAATTAAAAGATTATAATACGAGGTCAAAACTTGCTTTATCTATTTTATACCTCAATACTGAGAAGGACTTTCGTCGGATTATAGAGAAATTAACGGATCCAGCTGAGATATGGAAAAAATTAAAACAACATTTTTACCCTGATAACCGAGCACGCCATATGCAGTTGTGCAGCGAGCTGTTTTCATGCAAAATAAAAAGTGGAGAGAAAATTGATATGTATGCTGCTAGACTCATGAGAATAGCTGAACTTTTAGAAGCAATTGATCAGCCAATGAAGGAAGTTTATCTATCATTCCAGTTGCTTCGTTATCTCCCAGAGAAATTCGATAGTATAGTTCAGAGCATACTTAGGTGGCCTGATGATAAATTTTTGTTCAAAGACATATTAGTTGAATTAATTAGTGAAGAATCAAGGATTGAATTGCGTGTTCAAGATAAGTGTGATGAACTTTTCATTGAGAGTCACAGCACACAGTACTCAAGATCAAATGTGACTTGTTTCCGCTGTGGAGTTCCGGGACATATCAGTCGTTTTTGTTAAAATTCAAGGAAAAACTTCGAGCCAAGATCAACATCGAAAGGGTATCAACGCCGGAAGTCTCCGTTTTTCCAGAGGCAACGTGCTCAATCCCCTCCCAGACCATGGCGAGCTAAACCTCCAGAGGCAACTGTATCCAGTACCAGTCATTCCAGTCCTGAGAGATCTAACCAGAAAGAGCCTAACCATTCCCAGAGAAGAGGCCGTTTCAGACTCCCGAGACGAACCAGAAAGGACTCTAACCCGGTTTTTTTTACTTTTGCTAATTTCAGTAAAAATGTGTGTGACAAAAGCAATTGGCTTTTTGATTCGGCTGCGAGTAATCACTTTTGTGGTGATAAAAATTTGTTTTCTAATTTTAAACCATTGTATAATGAAAGATTAGTTGTTGCAATAGATAATATTGATTTTCCTATTGAAGGAACTGGTGATGTTAAATTACGATTTGGTCAACAAAATATAACATTTGCTAATCTAATGTATTGCTCTAAATTGAGAAAAAATTTAATATCTGCTCCAAAGATGGATATTGCAGGAGCTAAATTTAAGGGGGGGGGGATGGTAAAATTAAAGTAACTAACAAATATGATCAATTTTTATTTAATGCTAAATTGCATGATGGTATTTATTATTTATTTCCAAAAATTCCATCCAAAGAAACGAAAAATGTTAAATTTGAAGTTTCTAAAACTTCAAGTAAAGAAACTCTCAGGATACAAAAACTGAAGTTTTACACATTCAAAAGGACAGTAATTTTTAATATGTGGCACAGACGTTTTGCTCATGCTAGTCCTAAACTAATTGACAGAACTTGTAAATATGATAGTGTGAGGGAGCTTCCTAAACTAAAAGTCAATGAAGCTTCTTGTGAAACTTGTAAACTTAATAAACAAAGACGAATTTCTTTTAAACCCCATGGTCAAATAAGGTCTAGACATCCTCTTGAGTTATTACATATCGATGTATGGGGACCATGCAAAATAACTGGCCGAAACGGTCAAAGGTATTTCTTATCAATTATCGATAATTTTTCTCGTAAAGTAACAATATTTCCTATGAAAGCAAAATCTGAGGTATTTAAAAACTTTAGAAATTATGTAACAAGAGCGGAGAGATTTTTAAACTGTCAGGTAAAAGCTATTAGATCAGATAACGGGAAAGAGTTTCAAAATAATAATTTTAAATCTTTTTGTGAGCTAAAGGGCATAAAACATGAATTTACTAACATTTATTCACCGGAACAAAATTCTGTTGCGGAAAGATTCAACCAAACTATTGTTGACGGTATGAGGACAGTTTTAGACGAAAGTGGGTTAAATAAAAGTTTTTGGCCAGACGCAGCTTTATACTTTGCGTATACCTGGAACAGAATTTGTCATACTGATTTAGAGAAAACACCGTTTGAGCTGTATGGTGGTTATAAACCTTCAGTAAAGCACTTAAAATCTTTTGGCTCAACAGCATACGTAGGGGTACCCAAACAACTTAGAAACAAACTTGACCGTAAAGCGAAAAAAGGAATTATGATAGGTTACGCCCTTAGTACAAAAGGTTACAGGATATGGTTCCCAGATGAAAATAAAACAATAGAAACCATTAATGTTAAAATTGAAGAACCGATAAATATTGGGGAGCGCAGTGGAGCAGTGTTGGGCCGTGAAAATGAAAGTTGGTTATGTTCAGATGAGGGGTCAGATTCAGAAAGCGCGAATAATGCTGATTCAGATGCTTTTAATGTATATCAGACTTACCCTGATCATTCTGAATCTTCGTCTGACGAGGAAATTAAATAAAGTCGAGATATAATTAAACGAGTCCCGCTCAGAGAGGCTGCATGGTTTAGAACTCTTGTACCCCGTAAAACTAGAGACAGAATCGACGTTTATTATTGTGAATTTGGAAAAACTGAACGTTTAAAATGTCATAAAGATGTTAAAAAATATTGTAAGAAAAATTGTATAATTTATGAACCAAACCTTTTTAATTTCAGTCCTAGAGAAAAATATGTGGGTAAAGTTAATGAAAAATCTTGTTCTAGTGCAGAACAAACTTTAAATTCTGATGAAATTAATTCAGATAGTGAACACGATTCAGACAATGAACTTAATTTGATTAAACCTGATTTAACTAAGAAAAACGATTCACTAGACGTGGATCAAATCCCAACGAGTTTTAAACAGGTCTTAAAATCTCCTTATAAAAATCAGTGGTTGCAGGCTATGAAAGAAGAAATGGATGTTATTCGGGAACGTAATGTATGGCACCTTACAAAATCACCTCCAAATACTAATATTTTAGGATGTAGATGGGTCTTCACTCTTAAACGTAATGAAAGGGGAGAAATAGCCCGTTTTAAAGCCAGACTGGTGGCGCAGTAATATAAACAGATAAAAGGAGAAAGTTATGACGATACTTTTAGCCCTGTCGTTAACTTTGGAGTAATACGTTTCTTCTTTTCATTACTAGTTTCATGTAATGGATGGACTCATTTACAACTGGATATTAAAGGTGCATATCTTTACGCACCACTCGATGAACATATTTATATGTCGCAACCACCAGGTTTCATAGAGATCGGGAAAGAAAAATTCGTTTGTAAATTAAATCGCGCTATATACGGCCTACACCAAAGTGGTAGAGCCTGGTTTTTCGAAATAAATAGAATTTTGATCAAGATAGGTTTTAACAAATTTTCATGGTGTAACTGTGTTTATATTTTTAACAAGAAAGTGATTTTATTATTGTATGTCGATGACGTTGTATTGTTTGCAAAATTTAAAAATCATATAGATGAAGTAGTGGACTTATTGAGTAAAAATTTTGATTTAAAAATTTTAGGAAAAACCCGTAAACTATTGGGTGTAAAATTCGAGGAAAATAATGGAAATTTAACTATTCATCAGCATTCATATATTAGTGAAATATGTAACATTTAAAAATTTCAATTTTCCTATATCGTCTCTCCCCATTAGTAAAGGGATAATTTACTCAAAATCTCAGTGTCCTCAAACTAACGCAGAAACAATTGAAATGTCAAAATATCCTTATAGGAGCATATTAGGTTGCTTATCGTTTCTCTCTAATAGAACTAGACCTGGCATATCGTACGCGGTTAATATTTTTGCCCAATTCCAAAGTAATCCTGACATAATGCATTGGAATGGCTTGTTAAAACTCTTAGGTTATGTTTGTTATACCAGAAATTTAAAATTAAAACTTGAGTGCAGGAAACCACATATTACTGTTTATTCAGATGCTGACTTTGCGGCCAACAGAGACGATAGGACTTCAATGGGGGGACAGCTGATTTTACTCGATAATTCACCTGTAGCTTGGAGAACGTTTAAGGAAAAATGTATCAGTTTAAGTACTATGGAATCGGAATTCGTAGCCATGACCGAAGCTGCAAAAGAACTATTATGGTTCGATAGAATTTTAGAAGAATGCTTTAATAAAAAACTAATACGGGGTACTAAAGAAAAATCTTTACTTTTAGTCGATAACATGGCTGCTATAGATTTCGTGAAGTCTCCCATTGAAAACTATCGAACCAAACACATTGACGTAAAATTATTTTTTATAAGGAATTTGATTTATAAAAACATATTTAATATTAAACATGTTAAAAGTGCAAATAATTGGTCAGATATTTTTACGAAACCGTTAACAAAATACGGGTTATCTCTTTTCATAAGTAGCCTATTTTCATCTACTGAGTAACATGTATATTAAAAGAGTACATTTTGAAAGGAAAGGAATTAAGGAAATAAACGAATTTCTATTTTTTTTTTAATTAAGTTATTTATTTCTAAAGAGAATAGAATGTTTTTCTCTTTAATATGAAAATGCAAATGTATTTCTCAAAGTGTTTATTATATTGCGAAATGTATATACTTGTTTTATATCATATATTGGTTAATTTATGTACATGCCAATGCTTAATTATTTATATTATATCTTCATAGCAAGAAGAATTTTCTATATAACTTCGAAATGAAGCATTGCAAAAATTGGACTATATTGCTTTGCTCTTGAAATATACTAAAGAAAGACGATTAGTAGCAAGTCGTTGTTGAATCTGTCAACTTATGTTTTTTTTACATACAAGTTTTTTTTGTTACTCAAATAATATGATGTGAACTTGTAAATTCAGGGCAGATATATATATATATATATTTCATGGTCTCGGTTGAGTGTCAAGAGGGGGGGGGGGGGGGGCTTATTTTTAGATTTAGGAATTTAAAATATTAGTGTGTTCTTGACACTCAATGTTTTATTCAGTTTCACTCCCTCTTTAGTTTAACTATTTTTCCTTTTTTATTAAAACCGATGGTTATTAAAAATCTAAGTAATTTATCTTCTATCCGCGTTTGTAATGATCGATAGATGGCTCTTTCTCAACTGCAGTTGTTAGTAAATATAATAGCCACGTGTATTGTTCTTTCTGGTTGTTCTATCATTGTTTCAACGTGAAAGCTATCAGTGGTATGATAATTTCACCTTAGCCCACCAGATGGCGAGCATTTCATTACAATCGCGGATTTACTTTTATAATTTTAAGTTAATAAATATTTAAAAACTCATAGTTTATTTAGAATTTATTTTAGCATAAAATATTAATACGTTAGCCGAAGCTATCCGTATGCAAATGACGTAAGTCTAAGTCATCTGCTTGAATTGAATACGTAGAGTAGCAGAAAAGCAATCGTGGGGCTTTTTCGGTGTTAGTGCCGAGGTGAATCCCGGTAATAAAGAAGCTGGCAGGAAATGCAGTTTGTATATTTTAGTTTAAGTTTCCTTGATAACCTCGACAGCATTAAAGCTTGTGTAGAAAGCTGTTTTTCAGATGAGGTTTAAGTAAATATTTTTAGATTAATTCGAGGATAATAGTCATTTTAAAACTGAAACTTTTAAGCTACTTTCAATAATAGTATAGGCTTCAGTAACTACTCTGTATTAATCTATCTGCCTGAAGCATATTAAACGAATCGTCTAAATGTGTTATAATTTTTATTTTCATTTGCCATATTTTTATTTCACTAGATAAATCAATCTAGTTTTTAAATAAATGATTTTATTTAAAAGAAAAACTTGTTATATTTCTTTTTACCTGCTCAATACAGTTTCCACTGGACTCTATTATTTCAACTCTGCTTAACTTTGAAGCTTTAAGATAATCATGTCAGGTTTATAAAACTGACATATTTGGTTGTGGGCTATTGCCCAGTATTGAGCAGTTTAAGTGAAAGTTTTAAAATGACAAAGTTTAATGAAGTAAAGTTTTCTTCCGGCGTATTGGTCCCAAAGTTTTATAAGAATCTTTAAGAAGGGGGGGGGGGGCAATACAGTTAACGAAAATGGCAATGATACAGCATAGTATAGAAAAACTCAATGCTACGAATTATTGTAACTGGACAGTTGATGTGAAGTTTTTATTATTTGAAAAGAATGCCTGGGATATCGTAATCGGAACTGAGGAAAAGCCGAAACAATCAGCTGATCCGAAAGAATTAAAAGATTATAATACGAGGTCAAAACTTGCTTTATCTATTTTATACCTCAATACTGAAAAGGACTTTCGTCGGATTATAGAGAAATTAACGGATCCAGCTGAGATATGGAAAAAATTAAAACATTTTTATCCAGATAACCGAGCACGCCATATGCAGTTGTGCAGCGAACTGTTTTCATGCAAAATAAAAAGTGGAGAGAAAATTGATATGTATGCTGCTAGACTCATGAGAATAGCTGAACTTTTAGAAGCAATTGATCAGCCAATGAAGGAAGTTTATCTATCATTCCAGTTGCTTCGTTATCTCCCAGAGAAATTCGATAGTATAGTTCAGAGCATACTTAGGTGGCCTGATGATAAATTTTTGTTCAAAGACATATTAGTTGAATTAATTAGTGAAGAATCAAGGATTGAATTGCGTGATCAAGATAAGTGTGATGAACTTTTCATTGAGAGTCACAGCACACAGTACTCAAGATCAAATGTGACTTGTTTCCGCTGTGGAGTTCCGGGACATATCAGTCGTTTTTCTCAAAATTCAAGGAAAAACTTCGAGCCAAGATCAACATCGAAAGGGTATCATAGTAGAAGTTAATTAAGGAAAAAAATTGTGCATGTGGGGGCGTCGGTTCCTCCCCTGGGGAGGGGGGTGGGTAAATTTTCAAGATGAGTACCTTTCGAAAGGTCTTATCAATACCTTTAAAACGAATGGTTGAACTATAAATCTGCGATAATTTAAAAGAAAGTTTTCGATTTTTTTTTACTTTTAACGAAAATAAAATTGGATTTTTTTTTTTTTTAAACGAAATTTAACCAAACGTGGTATTTAGTTGGCCCCTGACATAAACTGGAGCTGATTAGATTTGGGAATCAATCGCTCAACAGGTGGCGTTGTGATCGCATTTTTTCTAAATTTTTAACACGGCACAAAATTTCGTATAAATGTACATAATGAGGGGGCATCGCTTCCCCCATGGGGGGGGGGGGTAAGTACACCCCCGGGGAGTAAATTTTTACGATGGGTATCTTTCGAAAGGTCTCGTCAATCCCTTTAAAACGAATGGTTTAACTATAAATCTGTGATAATTTAAAACAAAATTATATATATATTTTTTACTTTTAACGAAGTTAAATTGATTTTTTTTTTTTTTTAACGAAATTTAACCAAACTTAGTATTTAGTTGGCCTCTGACATAAACTGGTGCTGATTAGATTTGGGGATCAATCGCTCAACAGGTGGCGCTGTGATCGCAATTTTTTTTTTTTAATTTTTAACATGGCAATATAGGACAAAATTTCGTATAAATGTACATAATGAGTTATTTTACACTTGTGATTATAAAACTAATATGAATTATTGATAATGGTAGTAGTTATCTAGGAAAAAAAATTTGTGCATGCGGGGGCATCGCTTCCTCCCTCGGGGGGAAGTACCCCCCGGGGGGTAAATTTCCTAGATGGGTATCTTTCGAAAGGTCTCGGCAGTATCTTTAAAACGAGTGGTTCAACTATAAATCTGTGACAATTTAAAACAATGTTTTCGATTTTTTTTTTTTAAACGAAATTTAACCAAACTTGGTATTTAGTTGGCCCCTGACATAAACTGGTGCTGAATAGATCTGGGAATCAATCGCTCAACAGGTGTCGCTGTGATCGCATTTTTTTTTTTTTTTTTTTCTTAACCTGGCAATATAGGACAAAATTTCGTATAAATGTACATAATGAGAGTAATTTTAAACGTCTGATTATAAAACTAATATGAATTATTGATAATGGTAGTAGTTAACTACAAAAAAAAAAAATTGTGCAAGTGGCGGCATCGCTTCCTCCCTGGGTGGGGAAGTACCCCCCGGGGGGTAAATTTCCAAGATTAGTGTCTTTCAAAAGGTCTCGTCAGTACCTTTTAAAACGAATGGTTGAACTATAAATCTGTGATAATTTAAAACAAAGTTTTCGATTTTTTTTTACTTTTAACGAAAAAAAAAATTGGATTTTTTTTTTTTTTTTTTTTAACGAATTTTAACCAAACGTGGTATTTAGTTGGCCCCTGACATAAACTGGTGCTGATTAGATTTGGGGATCAATCGCTTAACAGGTGGCGCTGTGATCTCATTTTTTCTAAATTTTTAACATGGCAATAGGACAAAATTTCGTATAAATGTACATAATGAGAGTTATTTTAAACTTGTGATTATAAAACTAATATGAATTATTGATAATAGTAGTAGTTAACTAGGGGAAAAATTTTGTGCATGTGGAGCATCGCTTTCCCCGGGGGGGGGGGGGAATTTTCAAGATGGGTATATTTTGAAAGGTCTCGTCAATACCTTTCAAACGAATGGTTGAACTATAAATTTGTGATAATTTAAAACACAGTTTTCGATTTTTTTTTACTTTTAACGAAAAAAAATTTTTTTTTTTTTTTTGGTATTGAGAATAAAATGGAGTCTTTATATATATATATATATATATATATATATAGTGTTATACTGCTTCACTAATATGGACATAGTCTGCATTATCATGGAAGATAATTATTTTTAATAGTAATTTTAATTAATTATTTTTACTGAGTGAATTTGTATAGGAAAATATAGAAGAAAGTCATGTGGTGGCCACAATATACTAGTTTTCTTTTAAAGATTTTGCAAAGTCCATCCCTAATTCTTTAAGTGGGTTCTGTTAAACATTAAAAAATAAAATAAAATAAATAAATCTTTTCTTAAATATTCAGAAATTTCAGCATATATTTTGAAAATCATAAATTCATGAAAAAATGTTTAATGTGTAAACTCAATTTAAAGGTTCTAAATGCGTTTAAAAAAAAAAAAAAAAAACTATTATAGCCCAATTTATAAATATTAAATGGATATATAAGCTTTTCTATGAAAACCTTGAGTGGTGCCAAGTCAAAGGTGCCAAGTTCCCTTAAATAACTTCTTACGTGTTTAAAAATGTCTTTTTAGGACATATAAAACAATTATGCTGTTTTAAATTTACTTTCCAACTTTTTCTTTTTTTTTTTTTTTTTTTATTAAATTAAAAGTTAGGTTGGTAACAATACAAATTAAGCATCAAACATTTTGTAGTCATGGATGTAAAAATATTTACTTACTTAAGATAATGTTGATCTCCATGGGAAGCTTCTGTACACAAAGTCATCTTGAGGCTGTTCGATTAACTTGTTTTTTTTCCACCACACAACCTTAGCTGAGGTCTTCTTCCGAATAAGCAACAGTAAAAGAAACGTCAATTTATACCACGTTCAAAGTCAGCTGCCTTTTCTCAAGAGGGGTGGGGGAAGTGAAAGAAAGGGTTTCTTTAAGAGCGGGCAATACCTAATCTCGCCGGCAGCCTTCGCCCATGTTATTCTATGGGAAAATTTGTTCACATAATTACTCATTACCTAATGAATATTTTTCAATTCTGTTTTCACATTTAGAAAATTCATAAGCATTAAATTAGTACTTCTTTTCCAAAAATTGATTTTTTAAATTTTTAGTATTTCATTTTGCGACTAGAAAATGAGAAAAATGCATTTTGTGAAAAATCGCATTTTTGAACTCAAAATTTAAATGTAAAAATTTAAAAAAATGAATTTTTGGAAAAGAAGTACTAATTTAACGGTTATGAATTTTCTGACTGCGAAAACAGAATTTAAAAATATTCATTAGGTTATGTGTAATTGTCGCAACAAATTTTCCCATAGAATAACATGGGCGAAGGCTGACGGCGAGATTAGGTATTGTCCCCTCTTAAGGAATTTGTTTAAGTAGATCGATGATACAGATAATCAAAACTAATGCGTGGCAGATTTATCCTATAGTAAGTAATCAAGAGACCTTGATTTATCCTAAGACATCTTGATCTAGAATGGTGATATTTTGTAATCAGTTATTAGAATGTTTCGTAAACTTTTCGGGAATCAAGAAAAGTGAACATTCAAGACAGTTTTACTTTTCTTATCAACCTCTCTTGATATTGCTCTGTAAACTTAATAAGAGATCCACATGAAAAGTCTGTTCTCCTTCTTCATTTTTACATTTTCTTAGATCCATAAGTGGTAGAGAAACTATTATTTTCTTATTATATTCAAATTTTCTAAATGCAATTTCTGCTATATTTATACGCTTTAGTTTCTGCTAAATTTTTGCTGTAATTATACGTTTTGGAGCATTCTGGATAAAATGTTGGATGAATACTTCGTGCACAAATGCATAACATCTATGGTATGGTGACTATATTAAGGTACCTTTATAACAAAAATTATCTAGTGTGTCACTCAAACGACTTTCTCTTACCCTAAAATTTAATACTAGTATAAATACAGGCTGCAGATTAAGAGGTAAAATAACCAGTACTGTTATGTAAACCTGTGTTAAACAATTCAAATTAGGCTTCGGAAGAGTTTTACATGATAATTAGTTCTGTGTGGGGCAACCGCCCCCCTCAACCCCCCGTTTTATTAATGCACCTACATTTATATAGAATTTAATTCGGTTATTAATATATACATTTTTTTTTAATAATTTATTAAAATTATTATTTTAAAAAATTATCTTTTATGACAATGCAGACGATTTCCATATTAGCGAAGTAGTATAACACTAAATATATAAAAAAAAAAAGTTAAATTTATTCTCAATATTACATTTTTTTTTTTTTTTTTTTTTTTTTTTTGTTAAAAATGATAAAATTTGATAACTTTATTTTAAATTATCGCAGATCGATGGTTCACCCATTCGTTTTAAAGGTATTAGCGAGCTCTTTTGAAAGATACCCATCATGAAAATTTACTCCCCTCGAGGGGGGATTTCCCCCCAGAGGGGGGGGGGAGGAGTCGAGGCTCCTACATACACAATATTTTTTTCCCTGTTAACTATCTCTATTACAAAAAATATATATTCGTTTCAATTGGTTTAGTGTAGTCTATAGATGTTAAACTCTACTTACCTGCAATTTCCCCCATAAACATAATGTATTTGAATATTTTTGAGTGTCCCTGTACACGAACAATTTGCTTCATCTCAACGAAAAGCTTACTGTAGCATCACTATATGAGGCACATTTAGAATACCGAGTTTGGAATTTCTGCTACAATTTGTTCTTGAGATATGCTGATAAGACAGACACGCAGACCATTTGCTAAAAACATGATTTTCGTATTCAGGGGATCTCAGAACATATAAATATAACAAAAACTCACGTTCGAAAATTTGACCCCAAAACAATACTTTCTCGACCCTGTGGGTAAGAGAAAGTAAAAAAGTTGAATTCATTCTCAATATTACATTAAAAAAATTTTTCAATGAAAAAAAAAAATCGATAACTTTATTTTAAATAATCGCAGATCGAAAGTTCAACCATCCGTTTTAAAGGTATTGGCAAGCTCTTTTGAAAGATACCCATCATGAAAATTTACTCCCCTCGAGGGGGGACTTCCCCCCCCCCCAGGGGTTGTGGCGAGGCTCCTACATACACAAAAAATTTTTCCCAGTTGACTATCTCTATTACAAAAAATACATATTCGTTTCCTTTGTTTTAGTGCAGTCTATAGATGTTAAACTCTACTTACCTGCAATTTCCCCCATATACGTAATGTATTTGAATACTTTTGAGTGTCCCTGTACACGAACCATTTGCTTCATCTCAACGAAAAGCTTACTGTAGCATCCCTATATGATACACATTTAGAATACCGAGTTTGGAATTTCTGCTACTATTTGTTCTTGAGATATGATGATAACCGACAGACACACAGACCATTTGCTAAAAACATGATTTTCATATTTAGGGGACCTCAGAACATATAAATATAACAAAAACTCACGTTCGAAAATTTGACCGTAAAACAATACTTTCTCAACTCTATGGGTAAGAGAAAGTAAAAAAATGTTAAAAAATATTACAATTATCCAATTACTGAGGTATCTTTTACTTTCTCTTACCCATATATATTGTTGCATGCTCGGGGTTCGTGAATTGTCTTTGGATGAAAGACGAATTTTACAGAGGCTCAAAATTTTTTTTACAAAACTTTCCAGAAGATTAGAGATCTGTAAACCAAGGATTAACTTCAGTTTCACCAGAAAGCACAGCTTAAATAACAACTCATAACATCAAATTGACATTATAAATTGCATTAACACACAGCTATAAGTTATAATCAAACAACAGCAAAGAAGCTTCCCAGGAGTGACGTGGGAATTCATTTTTCAAGGTTAGCGAAAGAAAAGGATGGTTTCTGCCGGTATCTTCCCACGGAGCACCCAAAGTGTTCTTTCCTCCTCTCAAGGATTGTGACTGCTTTTGTTAGAAGCTGTCAGGAAAAAGAGCGATAAAGCCTAGCTATGCAGTCTGCACTCCTCGTTTTTATTCGAGCATATTCCCTCTTTCGTTCAAGATTCAAGATAAACTGTTATCGGGCAATTATTTGTACTATAGGGTGAAATTGAAAGAAGAGAAATATTTTTATAATAATATATTTTTACATAACTAATCAGTCCACATGTTTTATTGTATTGCAACTTTAAAATTTAATTGTATTATGAGGTGCTAATCATTTAATTTTCTCGGAATCTAAGATACTGACTTTTGCTGTTGTTGAACTGAGTAATATCTTTTATGTAATCTAAGCCTGCATGATGAAAATAATTTAATAGCTAAATAATTGTAACAAATAAAATGTAAATTAGCGTGTTAAAACTCCATTTCTTTCTAGTCTCATTAAAATTTGTAAATTTAAGTAAGAACTTTGCCTGTTTCCTGGTGAATGTGGAGTGTATTTTTTCTGGAAATTTTAGTTAACTTATCCAAATAATTATCTACTGGTAGGTTTTTTACTTCCTACTTTTTTTTTTGGACCAGTTTTATTGCTATAAATTAAGATTAAAAGTATTCTTTAGGGAACACAACGCTGAATTTAATTTGCTTGTTTTGTTTAAATCTATACGATCAGGTTTTAATCTTAATTAAATTTAAATAATTAGAGCTGCAATATAGTTAATGAAAAACTGAATAAATAAACTGGCTAAGTGAAAACATAATATTAGCTCAAATAAAATGTAAATAAATCAAGATTAGAGAAAGAACAATGATACGTAAATGGGACTAAGTTTGTATCTCCAAAAGTGACTTTAACGACTTTCTTCGAAGTTGCTACATAAACCCCTTTCAATAGATATCCTATCGTGATTCGTGTATATTAAGGGCCCGCTTCACTCACCGCCGCCGGAAGCCGAAGCTAATGTTAATTTAAAAATTTTCTTTACAAATAACTTATTAACTAAATACATATTTTTAAATTCTGTTTTCACGTTCTGAAAATTCCCAGCTGTTAAATTGACGGACCCTTTTTTTAAAAAAATATTTTTTTATATTTTATTTTGAAGCTGCTAAATACGAATTTCCTATATGTAAAATTTTTTCATTTTGCAATTTCAAAATAAAATATTAAAAAAGTATATTTTTAAAAAAGGTCCGTCAGTTTAACAGTTGGGAATTTTCTGAATGTGAAAACAGAATTTAAAAATATGTATTAGTTAATAAGTTATTTGTAAAGAAAATTTCCCCATAGAATAACATATGCTGGGGCTTCCGGCGACGGTAAGTTAAGAGGGCCGTTGGTTACTGCAGGAAAATTGATAGGCGTCCTGATTTACTAGTTCAATTTTAGATCGTGTAAGTGGATGTCTTAATAAAATCTTTTTGTAAAAAAAATAGAACCGACTCCAAAAAGGAACTACTATTGAAACAACTAAAAATGAAAGAAAATTGGTAGAAAATGGAACTGTAAATTGCGCCTAAAAGTAAAAATTGCGCCCCTAGCTACGCTACAACGTGAGCAATGTAGCTGAAGTATGCATAGTGTAAGAAATTGCGAACAAAAAAATGCACGTTTTTAGCATTGTATTTTTAGCATCAGTGTCTAAACTATCTTTTCGTACTAAATCGATGATGCTCTGCAATTTTATAATTCACTTTTTCCCCCTGTCTTGAACCGTTTCCGAGATAGGAACGCTAGCATGAATGTCTAAACTATCTTTTTCTACTATCGATGATACTCTTCAACTTTCTAATTCACTTTTTTCTTTAGCACCGTTTTCGAGATAAGAACACTAACTCCGCTATTTTCCACCAGGTGGCGCTGCAAGCGGTTTAACCTTGTACAGCATGGCCACTTTGCTATACTTACATACCATTTTTATCACTATAGCTGCAGCCGTTTAGCAGTTAAAAGAGTTGGGACTGATTTTTTGGGGCACCCTGTATTTTCTTTAGATCGTAAAGATATTACAATGGGACCTATTGTAGACCAAGACCTTTTCAACAATACAAAAAGTATCAAAATCGGAGCATCCGTTCAGAAGTTATGAGCTAACAAACATAAAAAAAACATACGGTTTGAATTGAGAACCTTCCTTCTTTTTTTGAAGTCGGTTAAAAAATAATTCATCGAACTTTCTAAACTCGGCTTTTTAGATGTACTTTCGTATGCATTAGTTGTTTTCCTGTGTAGAGTGTTTGTGAAATTTCTGAAGATCAGAAACGGGAATAAAGTCGGTATTTCAAAAACGAATCAAACGATTTTCTTCATAATTTTGATATAAAATCCTTTTCCGAAGTCCTTTTGTATGAAACAGTTAGTACAGGATAATTGATAGGTATTTTGATTAGATAGATTGGTTTCAGATCTCGAAAATGGGTGTTTAAAAAAAAAAAGGCTATAACGTTCCTCTTTAAACTTGCTCTATAAAACACCTTTTAAAGGTTTTTGTGACTTATGTATTAGTTGGTTACTACAGAAAAGTTAATAGGCTTCTATTAAGTTAGGTCAATTTTTATGTCTTCTGACTACACCATCTCCGAAAAGATTTTATAATATGTATAGTGAGTGAGTGGTGGAAATTGTGTAATTGTTACAAATCGGACTTTTTTTTCTGTAATGATAAAATATAGCACTGCATCTTATTACGACAATTCAAATAAATTCTTCACAAAAGTTTAAGGAAACATACGTTATTAGAAATGACTTTTCCTAATTTTATCAAGATAAACCTTAGACACATCAAAAAGAATGACGCATTTTATTTATCGCGGTTTTACGTCAAGTTCAACATCTCATATACGGAAGATTATGTAATCTTCCAGCTTTAGAGAATGTTTACTACACTGCAATGGTAAAAAAAATAATATGGAGAGAAGAGAAATGAAAAATTTCAAAGATAAAATACCAAAGAAAAACTAGTATGTTGTGGCCACCACAAGACTTTTTTCTATATTTTCCTATACAAATTCACTCAGTAACATTAAAAAAAAAAAAAAATAATAAGATTTTTTTTCCAAGTTTTTTTTTTTTTTTTTTTTTCGTTAAAAGTAAAAAAAAAAAAAAAAAAAAAAAAATCGATAACTTTGTTTTAAATTATCACATATTTATAGTTCAACCATTTGTTTTAAAGGTATTGACGAGACCTTTCGAAAGATACCCATCTTGAAAATTTACCCCGCCTCGGGGGGTACTTCCTCCAGGGGCGGAAGCGATGCCCCCATATGCACAAATTTGTTTTCCTAATTAACTACTACTATTATCAATAATTCATATTAATTTTAGAATCACAGGTTAAGAATAACTCTCATTATGTACATTTATACGAAATTTTGTCCTATACTGCCATGTTAGAAATTTAGAAATAATACGATCACAGTGCCACCTGTTGAGCGATTGATCCCCAAATATAATCAGTACCAGTTTATGTCAGGGGCCAACTAAATTTCAAGTTTGGTTAAATTTCGTTTAAAGTTTTTTCCGTTAAAAGTAAAAAAAAATCGATAACTTTGTTTTAAATTATCACAAATTTATAGTTCACCATTCGTTTTATAGGTACTGACGAGACCTTTCGAAAGATACCCATCTTAAAAATTTACTCCCCTCGAGGGGGGACTTCCCTCCAGGGGGGTGGGGGGTGGCGAGGCTCCTACACATACAAAAAAAATTTCCCAGTTGACTATCTCTATTATAAATAATTCTTGTAAATTTCATAATGATTACTAAAAAATAATTCTCTTTATGCACATTTATACAAAATTTTGTATCACCATGTTAAAAATTTAGAAAAAGCGGGATGGCAACGCAACCTGGAAGACAATTTTTACCAAAAGTTGATGGGCACTAATGTATGTCAAGGTGCAACTACATACCAAGTTGTATGAAGTTCTGTGCAGTAGTTCCTGAGATACAGTTGCCACAAAATTTTGTCACACACACACACAGACAGACAGACATTTTCTAAAAATGGTCAAATAGTGTTCTACAGCTCTCAAAACGTGTAAATCCATGAAAAACCCGAGGTCGAAAATTTTTACGAATCCAATACTTTCTTCTATTGAATATACAAGAATATTAAAAAAAAAGGGGGGGGGGGGCAAAATTTTGACAAATATGTTTAGTTTCCGAATTTTATTTTTACTTTCTTCTATATGTAATATAGAGAAAGTATTGGATTCGCGAAAATTTTCGAAGTCCACTTTTTGATGGATTTACATGTTTTGGGATATGGAGAACACGAATTAATAGTTTTTAGAAAATGTCTGTCTGTCTGTCTGTCTGTCTGTATCATTTTTTTGTGGACGCTGTATCTCACGAACCAATGAATGAAATTTAACCAAACTTGGTATTTAGTTGCACCCTGACATAAACTGGTGCTGATTAGATTTTGGGATCAATCGCTCAATAGGTGGCGTTGTGATCGCATTTTATGCAAATTTTTAACATGGCAGCATAGGACAAAATTCCGTATAAATGGGCATAAAGAGAGTTATTTTACACTTGTGATTGTAAAATTAATATGAATTATTGATAATAGTAGTAGTTAGCTAGGAAAAAAATTTTGTGCATGGGGGGGCATCGGTTCCCCCCCCCCGGGGGGGAAAATCCCCTCCCGGGGAAGTAAATTTTCAAGATGGGTATCTTTCGAAAGGTCTCGTTGATAATAGTAGTAGTTAACTTGGAAAAAAATTTTGTGCATGTGGGGGCATCGGTTGCCCCCCCACCGGGGGGGGAAGTTCCCACCCGGGGGGGCAAAATTTCAAGATGGGTATCTTTCGAAAGATCTCGTCAATACCTTTAAAACGAATGGTTGAACGATAAATCTGTGATAATTTAAACCAAAGTTATCGATTTTTTTTACTTTTAACAAAAAAAAAACTTAGAAAAATATCGCATTTTTTTTTTTTTTTTTTAACGAAATTTAACCAAACTTGGTATTTAGTTGGTCCCCGACATAAACTGGTGCTGATTATGTTTGGGGATCAATAGCTCAACAGGTGGCGCTGTGATAGCATTTTATCTAAATTTTTAACATGGCAGCATAGGACAAAAATTCGTATAAATGTGCATAATTAGAGTTGTTTTAAACTTGTGATTGTAAAATTAATATGAATTATTGATAATAGTAGTATGTAACTAGGAAAAAAAATTTCTGCATGGGGGGGCATCGCTTCCCCCCCTGGGGGGGAAGTACCCCCCCGGGGGGATAAATTTTCAAGATGGGTATCTTTCGAAAGGTCTCGTCAATACCTTTAAAACGAATGGTTGAACTATAAATCTGTGATAATTTAAAACAAAGTTATCGATTTTTTTCACTTTTAACAAAAAAAAAAAAAAAAAAAACAGAAAAAAAAAAATCGTACTTTTTTTTTTTTAAATATTGTTACTGATTGAATATGTATAGGTAAATATAGAAGAAAGTCTTGTGGTGGCCACAACATACTAGTTTGATTATGAATTGATGTAAGAGAGATGAAGTGAGCAATAATTTTCTGTAAGTAGATGAAGTAAGTAATAACTATGATGCAAATTTCAGACTTCGTCCAGATATTTATTTATTCTTTTGACTGATACACTTATTCTTAATTCGATGGGGGTAGATCACCCTTTTCCACATGATAATAAATAACAATAATAATTTCACATTTAATGGAATAATTAATTGTAGCCTTATAACATATTTTCAATAAATATACGTAAAACCACTTTTTTTTAATTCACTGAAATATTAATTCTACGTACTTTATTACAATTTAGATTAGTTTTCTGAACATTGTACTAAGCTGATAGAAGCTGGTTTTAACTCTCGTGGGACTTAATTTTAGAGTCTCAAAACAGGCTCTGTTTTCTTCAAATTTGCTTTATAAATAGGCTGACCAGATCAGAGTTCCAGTTCCTTCATAACACAGAAGCGTTAAAAATTGCTACAATTATCCATTTTCACATATATTTTTTCATTCTTAATGAATAAGGACCAAAAATAAAATATCAGAGATAAATAATTTACTTTTTACAATTTCTTTAAAACTTAGGAATATGCCTTCAAAATTAAGGCTGTCCCCAGAAAATGGGGACATTTGGTTAGCTTATATATAAACCCTTTTCAAATACCTTTCGTTATGTATTAATTGGTTATTGCAGGAAAATCGATATGCGTCCCAATTTAGTAATCAATTTTCAGATTTTAGAAGTAAGTGGGTGTCTTAAAAAAAATCGGATCTATGGATTTTCTTGAAATATGTCACATTAATTCCCTTTTAAATGGGAATTAATATGGAAATACAGTAGAGGAGAAGGTGTAAAAATGGGCACAGGTATAAATATGGACACGCCTTCAAAAGTGTCTATGGATGATACAGAAGGCTGGCGGCATGGACAGTAGATGATGTCATTTGTTGATATAAGACCAGAGAGCAGTTAGAACTATTCTTTCATGCAGTGTGATTTATTGTGCGAACTGATCAGGACTGCAAACGTTTGACAGGTATCTGAAATCATTTTCGTGTTCTTATGTTTAGTTTAAAATAATTTCACAGTGATATCCGGAAAGCAGAGATCCTAAGCTACTTTTAGAAGCACGCTTTTAGGTGACATATTATAGAGGCCATCTTTCTTAGGTGGGATTGGTGTAAATATGGGCATCCTTTCTTAGTGTAAATATGAGTACCCTTTACTGGTGTAAATGGGAGTCCTAGGAACTTCAAATTCAGTTTTTCCGTTCGATATATCTCCTCAACATTGAGAAGAGAACCACTACTCGTGGACGCAAAGCAACAAGGTGCAGTCTCATCATTTGATGACCATACAAGGATCCATTGACCAAGTCGACTGAGAAAAGTGGTTCACAAGAAGACAGCGATGATTATATTAACCTGGTTATCAACGACGGGAATAAACTAAATTCGTACGATGCAAGTTCTTTGCGATGGAATGGTCTCTGAACACACTCGCGGAGGAGAGTGGTATAAAGTGTTATGTGCTGAGTTTGGAAGAGCCAATTATGTCAGTGATTCCCGTAAAAAAAAATTTCCCGTAATAAATAAATTCTCTACATTTTTAAATTGTTTTACCATGTTTCAAAACATTTGAAACTAATTTTTGTGACTTTTCTGGAAAGGGTCCACATTTGCTCCCCATTTTTTCCGATGCTTTTTAAAAAGCTTTTTGTAAAACTTCATTTTCGAATTAAAATAATTGATATTAATCATTGTTTTGTCTCACCTCATTTAGTAAGCGCGCTATAACTGTTAATGAAGATAAAAAAAAGTCGAATTTTTCAAAATTAAAGTAGCTTTAAATCAAAAACAAAAGACAGTGCCTATATTTACACCTTTTCCTCTATGTATTGGTTTTCAGTTGAGTTTTCGACGTTTCTGTAAAAATCGAAAGTAGGATCAAGAGTCAGTATCGCAAAAACAGCTCTAGCAATTTTCTTTTATTTTTCTTTACCCTCTTTAGGATGCATTAATTGGTTAGAATAGGAAAACTAATAGGCCTCCTGATCAATTAATTCAGTTTTAGATTTCGGAAATGAGCATTTCAAAAGAGACTCTACCGATTTTCTTTAAATTGGCGGTATAAAATTTATTTTAAATGTTTCTATGACGTATACATAATTTAGTTACTACAGGAAAATTAGTAGGAATCATAATTAGTTAAATCAGTTTTCTATCTATCTATCTACATATCATGTCTATATACACTCATGATTGTGAAAATTACAACAGCAAGAAGGAATGCGAGTATAAGAATGATATTTATTGGGCACATATATTATAGTAGGAAGAACAATTGATTAAATTTTCAGGAAGTTTTGTGCAATGTATCCTGAGAAAACAGTACATAAATTAGCGACCTCTAGGAGCAATAACTACTGTTATCTGAAGAGGCATTGAATCGAACAGCAATTGGATGACATATTCGGGTACAGCATTTCATGAAGCTTCAACAGTAGGCCACATTTCATAGACCGTAGTTGATGGTGAGTGGTGGCGGGTCACTCGCTTTTCGAAACAGTCATTTTCATTGGTCGAGTTCAGGAGAACACGCTGGGCGGAGCAACGGTTTATCACATTCTGTGTCAAGAAAGGTCCAGACAACACAGACAACTTGCAGTCGTGCATTATCTTGCTTAAATATTGCGCTACGGAGGCCTTGAATATAGAGCAGATGGGCGGGCCTTAACTCACCAGAAATTTAATGGTCGCTATTCAGGGCACCGGGTATGCGAACAAGAAATAATCCAGACTGTATCCAATGGGACCCCATACCATCACCTGAATCCCAGCTGGCAATGTGCATTATTCACAATGCCGTTAAATAAGGATAAGGCAATCCTGATGCTGTAAACAGGATTGTGATTGGTCCGAAAGGCGACTTTACGCCATTCCTGGGTCCAGGTTTGTCGTTGATCACACATTAAAGGCGCCTGTATCAGAGATGCAGTTTTGAGGCTAATAAAAATTTTGGTAGCCGCATTTGGGTCATCACCTATAGTCATGGTATGCGATACCATTGGTTACACGTCTCGATCACATCTTGTTTTCATTCACGCCACTCTGAATACCAGCCATTACATTTCTGATGAGTTAAGGCCCGTCGCACTGCCCTATATTCAAGGCCTCCGAAGCGCAATACTTAAGCAGAACAATGCCCGACCGCAACTTATCCGGACCTTTCTTGATGCAGAATGTGTTCGACTGCTACTCTGGGCAGCGCGTTCTCCTGATCTCGCATAAATAAAAATGACTTGTTTAATCGTTGAAAAGCGACTAGCCCCCACCACTCACCAGTGACTACGATCGATGAATTGTGGCACGGAACAGGACAATTCCGCGGAGATTTTAATCCCCTATTCCCCTCATAGGACAATTCCGCCGAGATTTTTAACCCCCCTTTTCCCACAGAGGACAACTCCGCCGCGCCATTTTCCAGAGACGAGAAGAGGGGGTCTGCAGCAGTATTTCCATTTTTGGCGACGCATTGCACTTTGGCGGCACATCGAGCATTATATAAGAGCCCTTCCCCCTCGCTTTGGAAAGATGAGTAAAAGTAAAATAGATTTTAACCAAATTATGAGTAAAAATTTTTACTCATAAACAACGTTTTAATTTTATTTTTCATTATTATACTATATGTTCTTTTATTTGACAATTGTTTAATCGTATTAATAAATTCTGCTATTAATAAATTTATTTCTAATTTTCGTGTAGCACTTGAATATCATAAAATTCAAGTAAAAATTAACTTAAGAAAAATTTACATCTTAGTTTAAATTATTCCGATTACATTTACAAAATTATTAAAGGATAAATAAGTAATTAAATTTTCTTTACTAACTTAACATAATATTCAAATATATATTACTTAACTTATATTAAATTTTCTTTACTTATTTTCTTTAATTTAAATTCTTAAATTTTTTATTCAACAGTGATAAATAACAGTAATAACAACAGTAATAATTCTGTGCGATGAAAATCATCTCCATCTGTATATATCGTGGAAAATAGTTTTAATAAATATTAATTTTATTAAATAATTTGTATGGAAAAAATGTAGAAGAAAGTTTCATGGTGGTTACAACATATTAGTTGATATTGGAGGAACATTCAGAAGATAGGTTTTAGTAACATAGCTGATTTTGTTGGGAGACTGGAGAAAAAAAAAAAAAAAAAAAAAAAAAAAAACCAGAAAATTTTACCACGAAAAATACCCCCCCTCCCCCCCCCCCCCCAAAAAAAAAAAAAATAAAATAAAATAAATAATAATAAAAAAAAAAACGAGCCCACATAGTAATGTATATAGAATTTTATTATGGTATTCTGGGTCGATAATGGAAGACAGATTATTATGGAACAGAAATGCCCGCAAATAACTCGTTTAAATGAACGCCTTTTAGTAATAAGAATTATAAATTAATTATTATAGTTTCATTGATTATTATTTGCGTAACGATGCCTATACCTATGAACGTTTGTATCCATTTACTTTCTTCTTCTTATCATTTCAATAGCAAAGAATACTGTCTGTATCGAAATAATATGTCAACAGTTTAATAATAATTTGGTATGTTACTCTCACGGCTTACCGTACAATTTAATACTAGAAATACTAATTGGAATCTGCTTGATCTCAACGAAAACTTAAGTGCAGCTTTCCTATACGATACAGATTTAGTATATCGAGTTAGATCTTTCTGCTGTTATTTGTTCTTAGAATATGCTAATAACAGGCAAATAGATCAACCGAAAAAACATGATTTTCGAATTCAGGGGACTTCACAACGTATAAATATAACAAAAACTCAATTTCAAAAATTTGACCCAAAAACAGTATTTTCTCTACTATCTTTAATGATATCTATTTTATATAGCAACTTTGTTGCCGGTATATAGCATAAAAGCTGATATTGTCTTTCCCTAAATAGAGTTAAATTGCAGTACATAGCAGTAAGTTACATCTATACAAATTACTGTGCCTATGCTTTTTATTGAATTTTAAGAAATTGACAAATTGAACAACATTCTTCTATAAAAATATTTAATATAAAAGATTACGTGTATAAAATGAAAAAGTGCATAAAAATAAAGGTATTTTTGAATGCCTCTTTGAGATTCTAATAAGAGATTTTCTTTTCCCTTAAATTCTGATTTACCATAACTTTCTAACAATGCTACTTTCAATCCTCTACCCCCATAATTAATATGTTATAAACGTACAACAAATTTCATGTTTGCGAATTAATATATAGATTATTACCATTCTTTTCTGTATTTATTTTTAACAAAAGTTGAATGCCAGAAGTTTTAGCATTCTCGCCAACTTTTATTTCGCCAAAGGTAATGCCTCCCCCCCCCCCCTCATTCGGCGGAATTGCCCTATCGAGGGAAAACGGCAGAAAGGAATGCGGCGGAGTTGTCCTGCTGGGGGAAACAGCTGATAAATTTTTCGGCGGAGTTGTCCTATGCCCTTGTGGCATCGTGTTGAAGTTTCATGAAGTGCTTTACCCGTGCATGTCATCCAATCGCTGTTTGATTCAATGCCTAAGCCGATAAGTGTCACTGCTCACAGAGGTCGCTGCTTTATGTACTGTTTTCTCAGTACATATTACTCCAAATTTCCTGAAATTTTAATCAATTGTTCTTCCTACTATAATATATGTGCCCAATAAATATCATTCAGATATTTCCATTCCTTCTTGGTGTTGCAATTTTAACAAACACGAGTGTGTAATGAAAAAATTGTCACCAAGATAACTTTCGAAATAATGAATCAAATCGAATCAAAGCTGGACAGTAGACTTATTTTACAAATATCTTGGACGAGTTCATTAAACCAATCGCAACTACTTGAAATTTTCAAATTCATTTCGTAAAAAGCGTATTACCAGTTTATTAAATGTACTTGATCCGCCATCTTATTTCAAAATAATGGCCACTTGAAAATTTATTATCGTGATAACTTTGCAAATACTAAATTAATTTGAACAAATGTTGGTCAGGGCACTTATATTACAAATACCTTGGATGAGTTTGCTATCACTGGGTTGAGGTTCGGCTTGGTCTGCCAGTTTGTTTCCAAGTCGTGGACATTTGAAAATTTGTCACCACGATAACATATGAAATACTGAATTAATTCAAACCAAAGTTAGACAGTAGACTTATCAATCACATACTTTGGATGAATTCTTTAGGCAACTTTCTCTGCTATTTAGTTTCTAAGTGGCTGCCAATTGAAAATTTATCCTCCCGATAACATTTGAAACACTGAATTAATTCAAACAAAAGTAAGACAGTGGACTTAACCTTACAAATATCTTGGATAAATTTGCTGAGCAACTTGCTACACCATTTTCTTTCCAAGTGGCGGTTACTTGAAAATTTCCCATTACGATCATGATAGCTTTTGAAATACTGATTTATTTCGAAGCAAAATCGCACGTGGAACTGTCTTACAAACATCTTAAATGAGTTCGCTGGAAAACTTACATTTTATTTCCAAAAGTAGAACACTTCTAAATATCAGATTTACATTACAGAAAACACATGTAATACCAAATTTGCGTAAATTTCGAAGTAAACATAGTTCATATATGTGTCTTCACCAGTTTATTAAATGTACTTCATCCGCCATAGTGTTTAAAAATAACTGCCACTAGAAAATTTATTATCTTGATAACTTCGCAAATACTAAATTAACTTGAACAAAAGTTGGCCAGGGCACTTATCTTACAAATATCTTGGATGAGTTTGCTGAGCAATTTGCTCTGTCATTTTGTTTCCAATTGGCGATCATTTAATAATTTCAAGCTCACATTATGAAAAGTATATTTAAGACGGATGCGGATTTCCTTAAATTTCGATGCATGCATAGTTTATCATACATCTACATATATCAGCTACCCTGACATAGCTTATATCAGGGTTTCAACCAAATTTATTAATTAACTTAATCCCCCATCTTGTTTCAAAATGGCGATCACTCGAAATAAAGAGGCAACTTGAAAATTTATCATTTCGATAACTTTCGAAATGCTGAATTTATTCCAATCAAATTAGGACAGTAGACTTAGTTTAGAAATACTTGTATATTTGATAAGATCATTGGCCAATTTGATCCACCAACTAATTCGGTCACTTGAAAACCACAAATTCACACACACAAAAGGGTACTTATGAATCGATTTGCTTAGAACTCTGGACTTATCAATGTCTCCACCAAGTTTATTAATACATTTTATTCGTCATCTTGTTTCAAAATGGTGGCTACTTGATAAGAAAAAAATCAACCTACTTCTCTTACTGAACCGAAAGGACTTTTTATTTCTATTACTTTTACAGGAGTAATTGCGCCTTGGTCTTTCATGAGAATTAATTACATACCATGCCTCTGAGTACAGCATCTTCTATTGGATTAGTTTTATTCATTACTAGCAGGCTTTGCCCACTTCGCTGGACACTATTTAAATAAGTTGTCAAAGTCTCATATCATTATTAATAACTTACGTTAAAGTCCCCGCTGTGTTTGGCAGAGGTTTTTCCCTCGCAAATTGAGGAGTCTGGGTCCCCACTGCCATCGACAGCAATTTACCCGCTACTTACTTCCACTTCCCCAGCAGATAGGTTCGAAGTTTCGCGAAAACCCACAGATCACATAGATTTCCCAAAACTAATTCTGTGCTAAAAGTGGGTTCTTGAAGTTGCTCCTTCGTAATTGACCCCCCCCCCCCCAATAAAAATAAAAATAAATAAATAAATGTGTTTTTCGAACTATCCCAAAGACACATGGCTGTTTTCAATACATTTGTACCATTTTTAGTAGAACTGTACTCAAAAATCCGGAATTTCTGAAATTTCCCCCAAAAAACAATTTTTTTCCTTCCTTCTGTAAGAATCAAGATTTCCAAAATCGTACATAATGTTTTGTTTACACCTAGTCTCCTCATGTGCAGTTTCTTCACCGTGAAGTAATTTGGGGCCGAGTTATATTTACAAACTTTTTTTGTTTCCTACCCCCCCCCCCCCAGGCGGAAAGGCGGGGGGATTTCAATAAATCCTGTTACTTTAGGGGTCGGATACATAAACAATCGAAGTACCAATCTATGTGACCACAGCTCTCATGTCTCAGGACAAATTTAGCGCTAAAAGGGGTGACTGGAATTTGCCCTTCATAACGCATACTAACCCTCCCCCCCTCCAACCAAGAAAAAAAAAATGATCGCAAAAAATCAAAAACGTGTTTTGGAAATATACTAAAGAAGATGGATGGCTGTTTTCAACATCTTTGTTCCATTTATGGTGGAATTTTACTCAAAAATCGATTTTTCCCCTTCCTCCCCTTAAAAATTAAAATTTCCTAAATCGCAAATAATATTTTATTTGTACTCATGTGTAGTCTCCCCTTGTGCAATTTCTTCACTGTGAAGTAATTTGGAGCCAAGTTATGCTTACAAAGGTGTTTTTACCTTCTGTCCCCCCAAGGGAGGAACAGGGGTGATTTCGATAAATTCCTTTACTTTAGGTGTCGGATACATATAAACAATCCAAGCACCAAAATTCGTGACCGCAGCTCCCATTGATTTCACAACACAAATTTAGTGCTAAAAGGGATAACCAGATTTTGCCCCCTCGTACCCCCCCCCCCCCCAAAAAAAAAAAAAAAAAAAAACTGTTTTTGGAAGAAAGTTTTTATTCTAAGAAAGTCGAATAACTTTTTTCAACATCTTTGTTCCATTTTTGGTAGAGTTCTACTCAAAAATCCGGAATTTACGAAATTTCCCACCAGAAAAATCAATTTCCCCCTCCCTCCCCTTAAAAATCGGAAATTCCCAAATCGCAGATAGTGTTTTACTTGTACTCATGTCTAGTCTCCCACTGTGCAATTTCTTTACAGTGAAATAATTTGGAGCCGAGTTATGATTACAAACGTGTTTTTGACTTTTACCCCCCACCCCCCCAGGGGGGAACGGAGGGGAATTTTGAAAATATTGATAGATATAATTTTAAGTTGGGTAAAGATCTAAGTTTCTGCCAAGCGCCGTTGAATTCTGTCCCGCCGTTCTCAAGTGATGTCCAGACAAAAATAGCATTACAGACATACAGAAACCATGACACACGCACACACAAACACAAAGACAGAATTTTCTGAAGTCATTTTCGGCTTTCATGGTGTGTGAAACGTGTAGAATTGCAGCTTTTTTTTTTGATTACGACAAATTTACAGACAAAAGTCTGATTTTATTAATATAGATACTTCAAAAAATTTTGTCTGTATCTGTATGTGTGTGTGTCATGGTGTCTGTAACGCTATTTTTGTCTGGGCATCACTTGAGAACGACTGAACAGAATTCAATGGCGCTTGACAGAACCTTAGATATTTACCCACTTAAAATTATATCCATCAATATTTTCGAAATTCCCCTCCGTTCCCCCCTGGGGGGGGCAAAAGTCAAAAACACGTTTGTAAGCATAATTCGGCTCCAAATTACTTCAGAGTAAAAAAAATCCACATGGGGGACTAGACATGAGTATAAGTAGCGATTTGTGAATTTTTGATATTTAAGGGAAGGAGGGGGGGGGGGGAATTGATTTTTGGCAGGAAATTTCCCAAATTGCAGATTTTTGAGTAGAACTCTACCAAAAATGGAACATGTCGAAGAAAGCTATCCGACTTTCTTAGAATATTTCCAAAAACTCAGTTTTCTTTATTTTTGTGTGGAGGGGGGGGGGGAGAGGGCGGGTTACGATGGGTAAAAATATGGACATCCCATTTAGTGCTAAATTTGCCTTGATGGGAGCAGCAGTCACGAATTTCGGTGCTTGGATTGTTTATATGTATCCGACACCTAAAGTAACGGAATTTATGGAAATTACCCCCGTTCCCCCCCTTGAGGGGACAAAAGGTAAAAACACCTTTGGAAGCATAACTCGGCTCCAAATTACTTCACAGTGAAGAAATTGCACAAGGAGAGACTACACATTAGTACAATTAAAAAATATCTGCGAATTAGGAAATTCCGAATTTTAAGGGGAGGGATAAGAGAAATTCAGTTTTAGCGGGAAATTTTGCAAATTCTGGATTTTTGAGTAAAACTCTGCCAAAAATGAAACAAAAATGTTAAAAACAGCCATGCGACTTCTTTAGGGTATTTCCAAAACACGTTTTTGATTTTTTGTGATCTGCCATTTTTTTTTTTTTGGTTGGTTGGGGATGGTATGTGTTACAAAGAGCAAATTCGAGACGTCCTTTTTAGCGCTACATTTGTCCAGGAAAATTTATAAGAGCATCGGTCACAAAGTTTGGTGCTTGGATTGTTTGTATGTATCCGACCCCTAAAGTAACGGGATTTATCAAAATTTCCCCTCTTTTCCCTGGGGGTCAGGAAGCAAAAAAAAAAAAAAGTTTGTAAGCATAATTCAGACTGCACGGTGAAGAAATTGCACATGAGGAGACTAGACTTGAGTATAAATAAAACATTGTATGCAATTTTGGAATTCTTGATTCTTACAGGAGGCAGGGAAAAAATCTTTTTTTGGGGATAAATTCCAGAATTTTGAGTAGAGCTCCACTAAAAATGGTACAAAGGTATTGAAAACAGCCACATGCCTCATCTAAGATATTTCCCAAAACACATTTTTTTGTGGGGGTGGGGGGAGTTATGAGGCAGCAAATTTGAGACCCTCCTTTTAGCGCTAAATTTGTCTTGGGAAATCTGTGGTCACTAAATTTGCTGTGTAAATTGTGTTTACGTATCCGACACTTATTGTAACGAGATTTTACTAAATCCCCCCCCCTTTCCGGGTCGGGAAGGGGGGGGCAATAAACACATGGAAAAACACGTTTTCCCGTTTGAATTACCTTTAAATTATCTTAGAATGGCGAATTTTGGTGTGTGAATTTTGATTAAGTGTACAAATTATGAATTTTGATTAAGTGTACAAATTATGTATTTTGATGGGATTTCACAAAACTTCGAACTCACAAGCTGGGGAAGGGGAAGTAAGAAGCGGGTAAGTTGCTGCCGAAGGCAGTCTGGACCCGGACTCCTCACGTTGTGAGCGGATAAAACCTCTACCGAACACAGTGGGAACTTAGGTTATCAATTATGATATGGGATTTTGACAATTTATTTAAGTATAGTGCCCAGCGAAGCGGGCAAAGCCTGCCAGCATATATATAGTTGATTCTAAATTAACTTGATTTTAAATTTAGCACAGAAAAATATTGTAAATTTGAAGAATTTGAATTTTGGATCTCATCTGAAGCAGTGGTTAAATAGACAAACATGCTGTTTTGAAAGAAGAAATCGATCATGAGATTCAAATTTTTCTGGCTATAATAATTCAAGAAATAAATTGTCTGCATCAAGAACATCAGAATGATATCAACCCTAATTTAAAAATCCTAAGGTTACACAAAAAAGTTATTGAAAAAAAAAAAAAAAAAAAGCCAGGGTGTGATTAACATATTTTAGAACGGAATCCAATAAAATACATATAAAGTTGTAGTAAATCTAAAAAAATACTATCAAATTACAAAAGATACTCCTAAATTTGATTTATACAAAAGCTTTCTTTTAACAATCAATGAAAAATATTTGATAAAAAGAAAAAAAAAAAGAAAGAAAGAAATCTGAAAATATATTAAGCAAAAAATCCTGTAATCAGGGAAAAATCCTACTAATCACCTCTGGAACATGAATGTTATTTGGAATATTGAAGCTGGGATCACCTAGATTCAACTCAGATGAAATATTTAATGCAGAAATAACATTTTTATAAGTTGAAGTTCTATCAATGATTTTAGGTAAATGTAAAAAAGTCACAGTTTTTATTTGCTAATTCAGAGTTCATGCAATTTCGGTATTTCAAATTCTTCCCCCCCCCCCCCCTCCCAAAATTATACCTCTGGGGGTTGCCGAAGCGGGAGAGCCATCCCTTGGTCCAGAATCTAAAATAAAAACATTATCACACACTAAATTATCAAGAGATGCAATGGAAACGGAGCTATTAGGTTGATTTCTTTAGAAATCGACCTATTGCAATCACTTTGTTTATCTATACATATATCTATATCTATAATGAAAATTCTGTCATCACGATAATTCCCGAAATAATACTCCAAATTGAACCAAATTTGGACAGCAAACTTATCTTATAAATATTTTGGATAAGTTCGTTAACCAAGTTGCTTCGCTTCTTTTTTTTTTTTTTCAAATGGCAGCTACTTGAAAGTTTCAAATCTACATTGTAAAAAGCGTATTTAACGCCAGAATTCCTTGCATTTTGATGTAAATATAGACCACATAAGAGTCTCAATCAAGTTTACTAATGAATTTTATCCGCCATTTTTAACAAAGTGATGGATATCTTAAGTTAAGCAGGGCTATTTGAAATCAGGATATCACATGAAAATTTAAAATCACGATGACTTCCGAAATAATACTCCAAATTGAACCAAATTTGGACAGTGAACTTATCTTATAAATAATCTTGGATGCGTTTGTTAACCAAGTTGCTCCGCCACATTGTTTTCAAGTGGAGGCTTCTTGAAAATTTCAAATTCACACTGTAAAAATCGTATTTAAGACAGGATTTGGTTGAATTTTGATGTATGCATGGACTATATAAGGGTCACAACAAAGTTTATAAATGAACTTTATCCACCATTTTTAACAAAGTGCGGATGTTATAAACTAAGCAAGACAACTTGTAATTAGGGTACCACTTGAAAATTTATAAACATAACTTTTTAAATTCTGATTCAGTTTGAACCGAAGTTGAACAGTAATCTTATCCTATAATTATCTTGGATAAGTTCACACTGAAAAAAGAAATATACCACCTTCATTTAGAATGAATAAGTGGCCATTTTCTAAATCCTTTAACTAGAAATATAGATTTCCCAGCTATGCACATAAGGCAAGCCAATAAACTGAATAGACTAAATGATCGAGAATTTCTAGTCTAAACATTTCTAGATGGTGAAACAATATTTTGGATATTCTGAATATTTTGTATTGCAAGAAATTCTTGCTTGATTTTCTAGAATTGGGTAATAAACCAAGATTATAGTTGCTGAAACCTGCCTTTTGTATTCCCATTTATTTGCAGAGATTTTTGAATAATTTTACCTTCGAGAATATAGGCAAAAGCTCTAGAATTCTAATAGAGGTTTATAGAACTCGCTTTCAAAGGGGACAAGAATTTATAAGGATAACATAAAATTATTTTTTCTAGAGCCATAATTTAGATTCTAGATGTCAGTTACAGAATTTTTTCTCAGTGCATTGGGTAACTTGTTCCGACATTTTGTTAGCAAGTTGCGGCCACTTGAAATCACACTGCCACTTGAAAATGCCATAACGATAACTTTTAAAATACTAAACTGATTCAAACAAAAGTTGGATAGTCAACTTATGGTTAAAATATTTTCGATAAGTTTGCTAGGTAACTTGATCTGCAATTTTATTTGCAAGTGGCTGCCACTTGAAAATTTCTCATTGTGATAACTTTTGTAATACTGAATCAATTCGCATCAAATTTCGGTAGAGGATTTATCATTCAAATATCTCAGATAAGTTTGCTGGGCTCAGATAAGTTCACTACGCTTTTTTGTTTCCAAGTGGTGGCTACCTGAAATCACGGTGCCACTTGAAAATTTTTCGTCACGATAATTTTTAAAATACTGAATCAGTTTGAACTAAAGTTGGACAGTGAACTTATCATAAAAATATCTTGGATGATTTCGCGGGGCAAGTTGCTTCGCCATTTTCTTTCGAAGTTTCAGTCACTTAGACTGCCACTTGAAAATTTATCATAACAATAACTTTTGAAAAACTGAAGTGATCCAAATCAAAGTTGGACAATGAACTTATGCTTCAAATACCTTGGATAAATTTGCTGGACAACTTGCTACATTATATTGTTTCCAACTGGCGGCCACTTGAAAATTTGTTATCACGATAATTTTTGAAATACTTAATCAATTCAAACTAAAGATGAAAGATGGATTTATCATTCAAATATCTATGATTTCAGTGGGCAATTTACTCCACAATTTTTTTTTTCCAAGTTTTTGCCATTTGAGACTTTCTTATCGTGTTAACTTTTGAAATACTCAATTTATTCGAACCAAAGTTGGACAGTGGACTTAACTTACAAATATCTTGGATTAGTTCACTGAGCATCTTGCTCCGCCATTTTGATCCAAGTGGTGGCCACTTAATTTTTCAACAAGATGACTTTTGAGATTCTAAATTAATTCAAACTAAATTTGTACAGCAGACTTATTTCACAATTGTATTTGATATATTTGTTTGCCAACTTGGCCTGCCATTTTGTTTCCAAGTGCCAGCCACTTGGAAATTTTAAATTCCCATAAAAAGGTATTTATGAACCGATTTGCTTTAAACTCCATACGTACATAGCCTAAATCAATATTTCTACTAAGCCTATTAATAATTTGCCAAAATGATGGCTACCTGATAAGTAAAAAGAAATCAACTTACCCTTCCGAATGAGCCGGAAGGAGGTGTTTTTTTTTGTTGTTGTTCTTTTTATCATAACGAGTATTTTTTTCTTATTTCTCTGTCCATATGAGTTGTTGTGTAAGTGTTTTGACTGTTACTTTTATAGAAACAATCCTTTGCAATGCAATTAGGGTGTCAGAATATATACCAAAGTTTCTTGTTCTGGTCTTTCTTTTTTAATGCTTCCACTTTGTTTTCTTCATTGCACGGAATTGTGTTGTTTGCTTCCTCTTGTAAAATTTCTGAGATCTTTTCCCTTGTTTTCTCTCTTTGAGTCTCCAGAACTCCTCTAATTTTTATAAAATTTCCTCTCAGTCCTTGAACTGTATAATAAACAAGTTCTCTTGGAGAAGTCTCCAGTCCCAGAGATTGACATTTTACTGCTATTCCTTTCAATCGTGCAATTTAGTCATTTACTGGCTCATTATGTTTCATCTGTAAATTCTTCAATTCATTTCCTGCTTCTATTCTTTGATTTTCTATTTGACCGGTAAGTGCATTCTTTATTTTCCCAAATAAAATCTCAGCATTTTCTTCATTAGCAAACTGTAATGCTTGTTCATCTGACAAAGATAATTTTATGTAAGCTACTGCATCCGGATTCTTTAAATCTCATTCTCGAGAATCTGCCACATTCAGATCTTCTGGTTTGATATTATGCAACAATTCTTTATATTCATACTAATTCTTTGTAACTCAGCAACTTTCGTTTTTAAAATTTCGTCCATGAGCACAGTCTGCTACCATTTGTTGTGTTTTTCATAGGTCCATTAAATACCTGAATGCACATTAATGATGTTTATTATAAACAAAACATGAGAAAAAACATGCATGAACTTAAGGAAAATTATAAGTAAATTAAAATAATATGAATTCCATATATCTTGCTTGCGAACCACACAGGTTACAGCCACACAGGCCACAGCACACACAGCTATATTTTTTAACATTCTTTTATTAGCTTCACCTGTATGTATGTTTGTAACCGCTCTGGGAGCAAACAAAAACACTATATTGTAAAAAATACTTCCCTACGTGAACGCTGTGGCTGTGAGGTAAAGCTCCGGGCTATGAACCTAAAGGTCTAACGTTCAAGCCCAGTCAGGGAAGATTTACAAAAAAATGGTTTTTGTTAAATTCTAAATAATTTATTTATTAAAGATTTAAAAGTATGTAAATATTATGGTGTATCACTCACTCGATTTTCTCTTAACATGCATTTTAATACTATAAAGATAGATATTTTGTGCTTTTTGGTTCACATTTCAATAAAAGCATGTTCTTTAATTTTTTAAAAATATAATTTTATTCTTCTCTTCTGCTGTTCACATTCGGAGCATGCTGGAGTCTCACTCATGCATAGTTAACTAGCAGCACTTGTTTAAAAACCGATTGTTTGCTTCCTCCAACACTTTTTAAATATTGTTAGAAATTGAGAAAAATGCATAACACAACTGAAAATCCAAATCCAATTGTATGCAATCATCACCCCTAAAATTTGCACCGGCAGCCGCCCCCCTAACCCCCACAAAAAAAAATTAATTTAATTAAAATGTGCATTTAATAACATGCACAAAATTGCATCCACCCAGACTAGATACTCTGCAGATGAATTTTACAATGATGTCAAGTGAAACATGGTTATTTAAGTACTATTCTGTAAAAACAGGAAACAGTACTTTGTTCCTGAAAACTTTTATAAGACAGACATGATACTATCAGTTCAATTAAACCTGACAGAATAAGGTGAACATTTTAACCATTTAACTGCAACAAATTTTATAGAAAGATATTTTTTGGATAATGTCTTCCAACTGCAAAAGGTTAAAAAAAAAAAAAAAAAAAAAAAAAAAAAACAGCAGCTACATTATGTTTATTTGTATAAAATAATAATAATATCAAAAGTCAAAATATGCTAAGTAGGCCTTTTCATAAGAAATTTCCATAAAATTTAGCACAGCACAATTTTTTTGAATGAAAAAATTTTAACTTATTATTTGTAATAGTTTTACAAATGAAATTTTTTCTCACAAAATTAATAAAATAAGGTTTCATTTTGTCTATGTCAGTGATGCCGCTAGACTTTCAAAATCCTGGGTCCTTGCGACCCATGAGTTTAAAAGATCTGGGTCCCCACATAAATGAATTTATATATTACAGATATAAATTAAAATTTTATCTTATTGTAGATGAAAAACAGTTTTTTAGGAATTTTTAACCAGCTCTTTTTGAGATTGTCTTTTAAACTAATGTTATTTGGAGGTGGTTGCTGAAAAAAAAAAAAAAAAAAAAAAAGAGAGAGAGAGAGAGAAAAGTTTTTTTTTTTTTTACTTTGAGAAATAAAGTTTTTTCAGATAAGCAGATTGATTACAAAATTTAGTTACACATTACACTTCAAATACAGTACAGGATCCATTATCCTGCAATCGCGGGACCAACCTGATTCAGGTTATCGGCCCCTGCCGAAAATGGAAATATCACGTCTACAAAAGCTACCTCAAGTCCCCCACCCTCCATTTTTACCACAAAATAACTTACCAGTAAAGTGTACTGATAACTTAAATAACGTATTAGAGAAAACATTAAAAGAAGTGTACTTACTTATCTGTAAATGAAATTACTATAATAATAATAATAACTATTTAAAATAATTTAAAAAAGGTAAAATACATTAAAACTTTAAAAAACATTAAAACCCGTTTAAAAGATTACCTTTTACTACGCTAGCGAGGTAATCTTTTAAACGGGTTTTAATGTTTTTTAAAATAATAATAACATTCTGAAATTAGCAAAAATATTTTAGCTTTTGCTTAATACAGCAAACATATTATTTTTTTTTTAATCCTTAGGTTTTCTTAATAATAGAATATCTTGAATCTTAATAAGAGACATAATGTCATGTTCCTGTAATTACGTTCGTTCATCCGTTTCATTTGTTTTTGTTTTGCTTGAACGAACTTAGAACGTGGAAGGGTGATGTGATTCAATGCATCGGCACATTTAACTGGTAACTTTTTCGTATCGGGCCTTCATTTTTGCATTTCAGAATTTGTTTTCACGCTGGCCACTCGGGTGTGTTTATCGTATTGGATTGGTATATCATAATGGAATTGGATAGAAATATTTTTGGATTCTTTGAAGGAATGGTTTTGCGACCATTTTTCGAATTTCATATTTCGGCTAAGCTTTGATAGCAGACACCCATTGGTGATTCGTTGCGCAGTGATGTGGTTCGGTGTATCGTACACTTTTTACTAATAATCTTTTCGCATCGAAACTTCTTTTTCTCGTCTCGAAGTTGGAACTTAGCTTTTGATTTCACACCGGTCGCTTTTTAGTGTTTATTGTAAAGGATAGGTTCTTCTTCCTTTATGGTAAAATGGAGTTTTAAAGTTTTTTTTTTTTTTCTTTTCTTCGCCAAAGCAGAATGCTTTAAAAATATAAGGAAAACATCAGTTTTAAACAAGAAATATATTTAATTTTTTTTTTAAGAACGAAAATTACATGTTCTCTGGGACCTGTCACAATAAATTTTTCGTGTCCTGCCTCCAATTTTTCACATAATGGCAACACTGGTCTAAGTGAAAGATAATTTAAATCATCTTACTAATTTATGAACAAGAATAAAAATCATGTAAAGATAAGACTTTTTTTTCTCCATTTGGCATTGTAGTCATTTATAGTTTTACCTATAGTTAAAAACTGAACATATAAATTGATACACATTTTCTGAAATAAAGCTCGCAACATTAAAAGTAATGAGCACAACACTATAATGTGTGATACAATATGTTTATGTTATAGAATAAGAAAAATGTTGAAAGAGATTTAAACATTTTATTTATTTAATTTTTTAATGTACACAATGATAATGATTACAACTGACGTATTTATAAAAATATTGTAAATTTATTCAAAAATCAAACAACTCTCTTGTCTTAAGGATTAAAAAAAAATAAAAAATATTTTATTTTTATTTTTTTGCTAGGAATTTAATTTTTCAGAATTAAGTAAAAAACATTTAAGGATTGTGTTTTACTTATTTTTACATCATTCTTTCAGCTAGTAACTGGTAGAAGAAAAGAATGAAAAATTCAAAACATACATCAAGAGAGAACGTTATAAAATTTATTTTATAAAAAGTAACTGGTGATTCTTTAAATATTTATCTGCACTATATACAAATTCCTTCTACAATCCTTAAAAAAGAATAAAATAACTGTACAAATTTTTAATAATGTAACATGGCCTTTCTAAAAGGTACTTTTTCATTGTTTTTACTCATAAGGATTTTTGTAAACTCTCCGTAATTTTTCTTTTCTATTTTTATTATTGTGTTTCTTCCAAGGTTTTTCACAAATTTCATTGCTCTGAAAATCCTTTAACACTTTTCCCTTCACATGCATTCCAGATGCCTAAGGAAAAAATAAATAAATACATAAATATATTGAGTACAAATAATGTACACAAATTAAAATTTTGATTAAAATAGCAAATTCATACAAATATGTGAGTACTAATAATAGTAATAGTAATACTGTTACTATTACTGTAAATTTAATTAATATAATTCAACAAATATATTGTAAGATATAATATGTCACATAATTTCATGATTTTCAGAAGTTTTAGAAAATTAATATTTTCTGATACTAAAGAAATTGAATCCTTTTCAGTATTCAATTATGTATTAAAATAAGTAAATAAACATTGAATTACGAGAGTAAATGTCTATTTCAGACATTGAGTTAACTTAACAAGAAATTTCTTTTTCTTTTTTTCCTTCATACAAGAAAGTGAGCAAAGTTTTAAAAATGGGAACCTGATGAAATACAGAGGATTTGGAGCATGACATAGTTTGGTTAACAGATTTCATCCTTGATTTAAATTTTACTTAATCTAAAAGACTTAAATTTATGCAACTGCTGACTAACATACTTGTTTCAATTTTAAATTTGAGTAACATAATAAGTCAACAATTTTTAAATTCTTCTGTTATAATCAAGTAAAAATATCCAAAATTCTAGCTATATCTGGGCCACAATCACTCCCAATAATTTCTTGACATTCATGGTTTTCCGGAAACGAACAGATTATCAATAAACATTGAGACATTATCAAATGTAGGCAGTTTGTTGAATGTGTAAAGAAATAGTTGATAGATACTCTTGGAATTACTGGGACTTAAAGAACATTCATATAGTTTAGTAATGGTTTTTTTCCAGGGCTGATTCTGAGTAAAACAAAATTTTCTGAATTACGCATCAAATTTTCTAAAACACTATTTCATACATATATATGTGTATTTTTCCTACACATTATATATGTAACTAGCAAGCTATGCCAGCTTCGCTGGTCACTATATTTAAATGATTTTTAAATAGAATTCAATTACTATCTATAATATTAAAACACAAAGCCTTTTTTGTAAGACCAAAATCGCACGATCTGGCATGCACAAGAAAATTTTGAACCAATCGGAATGGGAAAATTCCTTTCTCTTTATGCAGTACAATACGAATACCGATGATAAAGTTTGAGCAGACGACATTAATACGTAACGATTTTGGTCTTACAGAAAAGGCTTTGTGTTTTAATATTATAGATTTCATATGTCTACGGCAGACGCTAATTAAAACTCAATCATAAATAATTCACACGATTAATTCATTGATTTATACTTCCCAAGGAAGTATATTAAAAACAAAGCAATTTGCGAATACTTATCGGTTATATTTATCTATGATCGGTTATCATTGTATGCTTTTTTGATGAAAATTTCTTTACGCAGGATGTGGCGCCATCTGTATTTTTTTCCATTTCTTAAAAGAAGAAGAAAAAAAAAAAAAAATTAAATTAACAAATTGTCAGAGTTTATTGTTCTTTAAAAGTTAACTTTTATCAGTTGAAAACTTTGTTCAGAAGAGATGGAGATACATATTTAAAATCAAAGGAGGTTTTATTTTATTCTATTTATGTACATTTATTTTTTTTACTCTAATTATTATAATCTCTGATACTTCATTTTGATACCATATTACAGTAAAAATAACTTAAAAAGAATAACATTAAAATATCGATAATTTATACAAGTAAAAATTTAAATTATGTAGTTTATTATTAAAAATTTAATGAGCAAATTAATTTGCTAAAGTATTAAATTCATTCTTATTTATTTATTTATTTTTAACTGTATACTTTTGTTGAAATATACTATTTTGATAGAATAAAGTGTTATAATACTATTCCAGTAAAAACAAATTTTACCTGTATTCCGATTTGCAGTTTATTTTTAGAATACAATGAATTAATATTTTGGATTATATCCAAGTGGTTTTACAAATATAGAAAGAAAAAATCAGAATCAAAACTATTATTTTACATTTAAAATGCACTTATTTAGAATTAATGATATGTTTTACAAGTGAATGAAATCTTTGTCTTTCATGTATGTCTTTTATTAAAAAACCGTGACCTGTTGTCGTTGATAGTAAGTTAATATAATTATAATCTGGTAGTAAGTCTTTGTATTCATTCATTTTGCGTGAAAAACAACGAATAAATTTCACAGTAAGCATAAAACGAGTGCAATTCTATAGATTATTAGTCGATCTGGTGTGACAGGGAGGAATTCTATTGTGGAATTAATTTACATGCTTGATGCTTTGATAAGTATTATCACAAATATTGATACTATGTCATTAAGAAATATTTATTCTTTCGATAATTTATATAAATTCTGCCTTTCTTTTAATTACTCCTAACATTCTTTTGGTCATATTTAGAGTAAAAATAGGAAAACCTTGGGATTTTATTTTTAATATATGGAGTATGCTTAAATTTTGTATATTGAAATTTCATGAAATTTATCCCTCCTCCCTCCAACTAAAAGATAATTGATTAAAGCAGGGGTTTAAAACCAGTTAAGAGCAATGTGAAATATTAAAGCAAGGGTGTTTTTAACTTTATGCCGTGAAAAGATTTTAGTTGCACATCATCCGTCAAATTTTGACGGGTATTAACTAGTTTATTTTTTATATTGCATTATAAATAAAAATTGGAAAAAAAAAATTCCCTACATTGAAATCACCCTAAACCTTGTTTCAGGTACCCTGCTGCCTACGGCAGGTCTTTTTCTGCCCGAACTGCATCGGGTTCAGGTTACCACTGCCTGTAGACAGGTTTATTTCGGGTACTTCAGATTGGGTATTTATCGGCGAAAGGTAGATTTGTTATTATTTAGGAACCCCAATTTCAAAGATGACTGTATCTCAATATCTATTAAATATTCTAGTTTCAATATTCAGTAGCAAAATTTCATTATTTGCATGAAAAAATATTTCTTTTTTTGCCAAAAACAATGAACTGGAAAACATTTTGGCAACAATTAAATTTAAAATTAATATTTAAATGGCTAATTTTCAAGCTATTATAAGGAAATTATTTTCATATTTTAATTAATAAAAAAAAAAAAAAAAAAAAAATCTAACAAATAGTACAATGAAATGTTTTCTTTTACAATTGACATCTTATCTAATTATTATCTGCAAAAAAAGTAACACATCCGCCACTGAGTAACGAACCCTCAACTATCGCATTAACAACTTGACGCTTTAACCATCGGAGCCATTGACAAACAGAAGAAATGCTTCATATTTACTTTCAAATGGAAAGACCTTGTTTTTTTAGCGTGACACAGAAACACTATGACAAAATACAATTTCAATGAAACAAAAACTTCTAATTAAAAGTAAACTAATGAAAAATTCGAAAATCGGGCTTCGAGGTGCATCAGACGAGGTCATTATGAACCTCCATGCAAATTTGTGTAGCACTGCGATCAGCTGTTTTCCTAAAATGCTCCAGGACAAGCATACACAATGACACACACACACACAAACATCTTATTTTATTATATGTATAGATGTATGTATATAAATAGATGTATAATGTGTTTTTGACTTGATTTTGAATATGAGCTTATTGCTAATAAATTAAAATGTTTTATTTGATATTTTATTGATAAAAGCTTGCTTTCAATGTCTAGCACATCAGAGATTTCTTTTTCCTCTTTCTGAACAGACAGCCTTAAGTTTTCAGAATTTTCAATGGGAACAAGTCAGAAGAAAACAACAACAACATTCTATAATAATAAAGGAAGATGTCTGCCAGTCTCTCTGTCTGTGCATCTATATGTTCAGCCCCTACTGAAGCAGAAGTACAAAATTTGACATGAGGGTGCTCAGAAGCCTTCCCGAGGGGCTCCTGAAAACAGAATTTAAAAATTTTAATTAGATCCGGAGATATTAATTAAAACGTCTACCAATGTCCAATTAAAAAGCAAACGGATCGAATTTTTCGCCCTCCAAGTAGAATTCAGTGCATTTCTCAAAGAAGGAACACAGAGAGAAAATTTTGCTCGTATTTGTAAAGCCATCCCAGCTTAGCGGTTGCAGATATTGAAAATACACCTGTACCACGAGAAAGAGCATTTATTACTGATTCTTATGGTGCAAATTTTTTTGAAAAATACGGATTTTTTATATTTAAAAAAAAAGTTTGTAAAAGGGTCCAAAAATTTTTTTTTTCTCGATCGTCTTTTTTGAATCGCCCTGTACGACCGAGTAACTGTTCCATTTCTTAACAATTGGTATATTTGGAAAGCTTATTTAATCCTCTTTCGAACTATATAAACATTTTAACAAAATATGAAATAGCGATCCATAATTTTAGATTTTATGAAACATCGATTTTTTCACAAAACATTTTATAACTCAAAATCAAAATCTTTTAGAGATAAATCATTTCTTTTCTTTTTCTTTTTTTTTTTTGTATATAGATCTCGGTTAGACGATTCACATCTCAAAAGATTGAACTATTTTTTCAAAAACGGAATGAGTTATAAATTTTTTTATTTTATGCATAAAACCATTGCATACCGCGTTCTGGATCCATTTGAATTGTACGACTTCATGTATTTGGGTTGGGTTACCATGGCAACTCCCATTCACAGAGAAAACTATATCTGGAAAGTCTGGCAAAAGAAAAAAATCTTTTACTGACTGAGATCACATGTTTTTTGTACTGGAAATAAAAATTGCAAATTTCAATATTCTTCAATTTTCCTTTGTCGCACAAAAGACTTACTATGTAGAGTTTTCATCACAAGACGAAGTTGCAGTTCAAATTTAATCGATTTCGGAGAATAAATAAAAAATTTACATTTTAATTGTAAATTGAATTTTATTCTAATACGCGTATTTCAAATTCTAATTACGATTAAATTATTTTTAATGCATCATTCGAAAGATATTTTAAAGTACTTTTATACACTGATGGAAAAAAAAATCCCAACACCAGGAAGGAGCTGTGCTAGATAAACGAAATTTGGTAGGCGTGTTCATACATCTGAAAGATGACGTCGATTCAAATTTCGAACTATGCGCATAAGTGTGGCGCTAGTAGCGACACTATGAACATGCAAATGAGGTTTCCTTTAAATAAGCACTGTAAGGTTCATGATCGTTATTTACAGTTGAGATTTGACGTAGTGGGTTAATGTTAGTCAAGGATGCCTCTAAGAAGACGAAGAAGCCATTATCAACAGCTCACTGAGTTTGAACGAGGTCGTGTAGTAGGGCTACGAGAAGGTGGGTTTTCTTTCCGCGATATTGCAGAAAGACTTGGCAGGAATGTATCCATTGTGCATGAGTGTTGGCAGCAGTGGTCAAGGGAAGGTACTGCCTCAAGAAGACCGGGTTCCGGGCAGCCACGTGGCACTACTGAGAGGGAAGACCGCCGTGTTTGGCATATGGCTGTGGCTAATCGTAAAATTCGAGCAGCAGTTGGCACCACAGTGACACAACGAACTGTTACAAATCGGTTACTTCAAGGACAGCTCCGGGCCAGACGCCCTGTAGCGTGCATTCCAGTGACTCCAAACCACTGCCGTTTGCGACGTGAGTGGTGTCAAGCTAGAGCTCATTGGAGGACGGAGTGGAGATCTGTTGTGTTTTCTGATGAAAGCCGGTTCTGCCTTGGTCGCAGTAATAGCCGTGTGTTGGTTAGAATGAGGCCAGGTGAACGCCTGCTAGCGACCTGTCTGTGGCCTAGACACACAGGGCCTACTCCTGGAGTTATGGTTTGGGGAGCAATTTCGTATGACAGCAGGAGCACTCTCGTGGTTATCCCACGCACCCTGACTGCAAATTTGTACGTCAGTCTAGTGATACAGCCTGTTGTGCTGCCATTCATGAACAGCATTCAAGGGGATGTTTTCCAACAGGATAACGCTCGCCCTCATACCGCTGTTGTAATCCAACATGCTCTACAGAGTGTCGACATGTTGCCTTGGCCTGCTAGATCACCAGATCTTTCTCCAATCGAGCACGTATGGGATATCATTGGACGACAACTCCAGCGTCATCCACAACCAGCATTAACCGTTCCTGCATTGACCGCCCAAGTGCAACAGGCATGGAACTCCATCCCACAAACTGATATCCGACACCTGTAAAACACAATGCATGCACGTTTGCATGCTTGCATTCAAAATTCTGGCCTTTACACCGGTTACTAATGTACCAACATTTCACATTTGAAATGGCTCTTCTCGCCAATGGCTCTACCCGTGATCTTGAAACTTTAATCAATTAAATATGCTACCTAGACGAATGTATTGCTGAAATTTCATTACTGTACAATAATTTTTCCTTGGTGTTGGGATTTTTTTTTCCATCAGTGTATTATCGAAATGCAATTCGAGATTTCACCTAATTTATATGTTTTGAGGTGTCCTGAATCAGTTTTCTTTTGTATTTCAGCTACTAATTAAAATAATTTCATAAGTAATACATCATTTGAAAGCTTTATTGATTTGGAATTGAACAGTAGCTTAGAGAAATTTCTACCGCCAGATGGCACTGTAATATTTCAATATTTCAAATTCTAATTATGATTATATTATTTTTAATGCATCATTCGAAAGATATTTTAAAAGTACATTTATATCGAAAGTGGAATTCGAGATTTCACCTGATTTACATGCTTTGAGGTGTCCTGAATCGGTTTTCTTTTGTATCTCAGCTACTAATTAAAATAATTTCATAAGTAATACATCATTTGAAAGCTTTGTTGATTTGGAATTGAACAGCAGATTACAGAAATTTCTACCGCCAGATGGAGCTGTAATATTTTAAAATTTCAATATTTCAAATTCTAATAATGATTAAATTATTTTTAATACATCATTCGAAAGCTATTTTAAAGTTCTTTTATATTATCAAAAGTGGAATTCGAGATTTTACCCAATTTACATGTTTTAAGGTTTCCTCATTAGGTTTTCTTTTGTATCTCAGCTACAAATTAAAATATTTTCGTAAATAATACATCATTTGAAAAGTTTGTTGATTTAGAATTGAACAGTAGATTACAAAAATTTCTACCGCCAGGTGGCGGTGCCACCAAGCGGGACTTTGCTAAAGTCAGAAATTTGAAAGATCATAACATGGTGAGCAAGCAGGCTGTTTCAGATAATGAAACTGGAAGAAAGGCTCCACAGGCACCACCGAGCGGGAGTTTCATAAAGTCGGATTTTTCAAGGATCGCGAACCAGGCGGTCGCCGAAGGTGGCTAGTAAAAAAACAGCATTTTGGATCACCCTATTAAAAAAAAAAAAAAAAAAAAGAGAAGAGCTTGAAAAACGTTGTGTCTGTACTATATGAATATGATGCTTCTTTTAATTATGTATATATGTAAATTTAGATGAAAATAGCACATATATTTAAGGAGATATAAACAGTGTATGAAAATTTTTTGATGTTGTTAAAGAATCTTTATGATTTTCAAACCAGTGCAATTTTCTTTTTATAAAACTTCATATATCACAATCAGAATATAGAAATATTAAATATCTGATGAAATAAAAGAATTTTTACTAACTATTTAATTAACCTAATGCATAAAATTAATCTCATTAAAAAAAAAGGCTCCGAACCCTGCTTGTTCTGCTCACCAACAGCCAAGGGAGGTTTCGCCTCTCCCTGACTCACTTCAATTATTAACTCTTGTAGGGCTCTGCCTTCCTATTTGTTGCTTTCCCTTTCCCTGAATAGGAATATTAATAGTGCATAACATAAGATAAAAGCAGAGAAAAATGTTACAGAAATCCCATATTCAATGTCAATATTTAATACCACTTTTTTTTTTCTTTTTTAAATGAAATATTATGTTAAAAATCAGTATTTTTTTTCAGAATTGAAAGAAATTTGTAATATCTAGACCATTTTTTGCCACAGCTTTAGTATTTGACTCCATCAGCAACTTTTTAATTTTTGTTACTATTTAGCAATGCATTTTTTGTTTAAAAAAAATTATATATATATATATATATTTAGTACCTACTTTTTCTAAAGCCTATACTTTATACAATTTAATTTAGGTCAGTATATAATACTCTCTATATATTTCTAATGTATAGCTGGGTAATAATTTTACACATTCGAAAATATCTAAAAAGAAAAAAGTTTATCATTTTTATTTTAATTAGGAAAAATTTTCTACAGCTTCAATTTTTAATTCTCTCCGGCATACTTTTCAAAATAATGACGGATAAAATATACTCGATCCTCCGTAAGAGTTTTAGGAGATGAATTTTTTCTTGCCATAATTAGAAATATGCAATGTATCATAGAAATTTCTAATTCTGTAATGTTAAAAAAATATGAATGCTAAATTAGATTTTGTCATTTATAAATGAGTTTGAATTTGACTCTAAAATATTATGCCAAAATATATCCGAAGTATTTTAAAATAAGTTTTTAAATAAAAAAGATAAATATACTTCAAAGACAAACATATTAAAAAAAAGTATAAACATAAGAAATTGCCAGTAAGAAAATTTTCTAAAAATAGAAAACAAAAAGATATCTGCAAACAACAAATTACAATCCTAAACTCATTTTTTTCATTGAAAATATCTAAGATAATGCTTTTTATTTATTTGCAGATGTCAAATTTTTTTGTTACCAATAGCAACATTGAATTTTTTTTTTTTTTTACACTTTGGATGACATTTTATATTCTCTGGTAATTATGAGTCATAAGACAAAAGAACAAAATTTGGAGAAAGTATTTGCAAGTTGGCAAATAGAGTACCTTAATTAATCCAATGTTTTTAAATTAATAACTTTGTTAATTAAGATGATAGAAATTTGTATCCAACTGAAATGTCCTCCTTGGAATATTTGGCACACATTGATACAACTTATAATACAGAGGATACTACCATTCGCGAAGAGATACAATCACAGACAAAAAGATGAGACGCCAGTGGCAGTAACTTTATTTTTAATACTGTCGAACCTCGTTAACGTGAACATACTTAATGTAAATTACTTTTAACATGAACTGTTTTCACAATCCTCATGAAAATGAAGATTAGTTTCTGAGTTACTGATATCATGAACTACTGATTACATGAGCAAATTTTTTTCCCCTTGAGATTCACATTAATGAGGTTCAACTGCATATAGGGAAAAGTGAAACAACTATATATGGAAATAAAAAAGTTATTTAAAGTTTTTTTATTGTAAATAAGTACCACTTAAACAGCAGTCCTCTTGACATAATATCTTTTGACATTTGGCATCTGAGTAAAAATGAAATGTCAAACTACTCACAATTAACAGATTTTCATTTAACATAAAAAATAAAAAATTGATTTTTTCACCAATTTTGGGGTAAATTGTCTCCCTGGAGGTAAAAACAGGAACTGAAGGAAAAATCCTCGAGTTCCTGCTTCTTCCTTGAAAATGTCATGTTGTATTATTTGTAATTTTCTGGTACTATTTGACTGCGTCGGATTGATCCCCAGTTAGCAAAGTGCCAGGACGGTTCCACTAACGCACTAGGAGACAGAGCAAGAAAGACAGAGGGGAATCGTCTGCTATGAGTAGAATAATTGATACTCCTGCTTCGTTTTCTGCTACGAACATTCCTATTTTATAAATGGACCAGTCATTTTCACTCATGCGCAGATGACGCCAGGGATCTTCTTTCCGCGGTTTATCAGTATGTCACAAAGATTTTCAATAAATTAATATTTTCCCCATTTTAACCAAGTGCATTTAGTTCTTATATTATCAAAAGCAATTTTTTTACTTACTTTTGAAAAAAATCTCTTATCAGTTTCTGTGAGAATTTGTTTCTCCTACAAAATAAAATGGAAATAAGCAAATATGTATAAATTAAAAAATATTTTAATTATGAGTTATGAATAGGCTGGCATAAAATAAACAAGCAAAAATAAATATATATATTTTTTTTTATTTCCTTTCAAAGTGTTTAAAAACTTTTTAAAATTCTTTTTAAACACACTGTAAAATAATCTATCAAACCCAATATTAATACCATTTAGATTTGTTTTCCAATAAAAATTATTTTTATATATTCAATGTAGCTAAAAATTGTTTAATGCACTTTTCTACTGTTCATTATTAAGTACTCAGAAATATTAAACCTTCATATTTTCTGTTAAAGAGAGTTTTTGAGCTCTTCTAAGCAATTGGGTGGAGAGGAGGGGAAAGGGGGGAGAGAGAAAGGAGCAAAGAATTAATTCCTAAAGAATTTTCTTCTAAATTTTTTACATATTCTCTAAAATTGTACTACATATATTAACTTTCTTTTATTTTAGTGCATACCACACTAAAGCCCTGGTTTTTAACAAAATGCAAACGTCAACGTATTTGGTGTCGAGATTTTCAGTTTGCGCATGCGTCACGACGCTCTATTCTGAGGTTTCAATGCCAGCACTGATATCAAGGAGACTGATGTAGTTAAATCTAAGTTAAGTTCGGTTCCATAGTGATTCTTTTTAAACTTAATTAGAATTAGTTTTCTTTAAACTGCCATGCATTATGAGGATCATTAATTGTAAAGTTATTTTATATTTATTAAGTTTAAGATACTAGTTATAAGGGTTAAGCTATACAGATAAACATCGTATTGAAATAAATATACTGTATATTTCCGAATATAAGCCGATCCGTATATAAGCTGAGAGTACATTTTTCCCTGCAGAAATTTGCCCAAAATTGCAAACCCGTGTATAAGCCAAATTAAAAAATACTCTTTTTAAAGTTCGAGTATATCGCCAAAATGGAAAAAATATTGCCAATCTATACAACCTTCAGGATAATCTGTCAAATAAAATTGCGCGAAATGCGTGCTTATCCAATAGAATTCCTTACCTTGCTTAGCTACAACGTAAAACGTTCGCAGTGTGTTCAACAACGGCAATAGTTTTAACTCTGGCAACCCTATCAGAAGGGAGGCAAACACAGACGCGAACGCAAGTCCCGGCAGCTGAAAATGATGGTTACTGCAATACCGGGCCGGGAGACCTAACCCTAACGTGGATGATGCAATGCCGCCGCTGGATGTTTACATAAATAAGCTGTTTAAAGACCGATTGCATCGATTTTTTTTAATGACGTATCTAAATTATTTTGTATATTTCTACTTTTCAGTATTTTTATCAGTGCTTCAAGGCAATCTTCAACAACAAAAAAAAAAATACTTCTATATAAAAAAAAAAAAAAAAAAAAAAAAAAAAAAAGCTTTGCCGCTTTTGCTAGTGTAAGCCTAGAAACATTTTAAACAGAGATGATTTAAATTTAATTGTATAAATTAAAAATATGATCGGGAGTCCTGTTTTTTCAAGTTTCTCTTATACTATTTCTGAATCAGACAGAGAATTTACTCCGTTCGTGCACTCTGCCGATGACTTCAGTTACCGGCAGGTCAAAAAGAAATGTAAACACACGTGACTACATCGAGCATTTTGTAAAATAAATTTAAAATTGCTAATTTAAGAGTTTTATATGCGATAATTATTTAAAAATAAGGATTAATATCACTATTTTACTTTATATATACTTTTTAAACTTAAAATATATGTATTCAATCATTGTTTCTAAAGTACGTTTTTTGCTAGAAATGTAGATCCGTATATAAGCCGACCCCTATAATTCAGCTTCCGAAAAATTTCCAAAAATTCTCGGCTTATACACGGAAATATACGGTATATACGTTTAATGATATAGTATAAAAAATTAAGTGTAATTTCTTTATATTAAACTTTTATTTTTCAAACCTTTGTTAAGAGTATTTTCTTTTTAATAAATCCTTTAATTTAAATTTAAATTGTGTTTACGTTTGTCGCACGTGACACGTTAACGATAAATGCAGAAATGAAGTTTTTGCCTTTGGCCTCTAGATGGCGTGGTATTGCTTGAGTCGTAGCGTTGCTACGGTGATTAACCATGTGTGGGGAGTTGCCGTATCAGCAGCGTAGTCTTAGTGTCGCTGCTGAATGGCTAATGAGTAATCCTACCTGTATGGTATAAATAAGGTACATTGCTTCGTTTCTTTCTCTTACTCTCTTATCGTTTCTTGTTTTCAACATTATGTTCAGTCGAAACGTATTAAAGGGTTTATTATAATTTATTTTCGTTTGAACTCAAAGCTATGAATTTGTTTTATCTTTAGTTAATTATAAATGTCATAGTTCTTTAAACAAAGTTATTAAGTTTTTAATTTTTTATTTGAGATGTCAGCAATGTTTATGCCTGATGATAAATTAAATCTTGTCGATAAATTAACTTCAAAAATGACATTTTTGTCTTCAGTATGATCTTATAAGTTTGATCCTCTGGGCAGTATATATATATATATAAGTTATGATCGCTGGCAGTGATATAATGTATTTAATTAATATATATTTTTATTTCAAATTTTCTATTGACTTATTTACAGTCAATTTTCACAACTTATTCACTGTCAATATTGTTAAGTTTGAAAGTTTAATAAATATTTTTTGTTGTTACTCTAAGCTCTCTGTTTTAATTAAATTGCAATACTTTGATATATTACAGCAATATTAAGGAGCTATTCCACACGTATTCTGCTAAATTCAAATGACTGAATAGTTTTTCCAGCTATTAGAGACTCTAAATGGAGCGTTGCAGCATTGGAAACGTTGACGTTTGCTTCTTGTGTTCATAAAAACCCTTTACACATTTAAGTTATACATCTTATTTGTTACTTTCAGTCTTATTAGGTTTCAAACTGAAAGTTTGTATCTCTTTTTACTTTCTTCTATATTCAATAAAAGTGTAATAAAAATATAACTGGTTTTGTAAAAATTTCCTACTTCCACTTTTCAATGGATTTATATATTTTTAAAGGTCTAGAATATGGTTTGACAATTTTTAGAAAATGTCTGTCATTTGTGTGACAAAAATTTGCGGCAACTACATCTCAGAAACCACTGCACAGAATTTCATAGAAACTGATATGTGGTTGCACTTTGACATAAATTAGTTCATATGAACTTTTGGTGAAAATCGACCAATAAGTGGTGCTGCCATCCCACTTTTTCTAAATTTTTAACATGGTGGTATAGCAAAAAATTTTCAAAAAATGCACACCATGAGAATTATTTTTTTAACAAATCACTATGAAATGAAAAAAAAAAGCATGCTTCAGATCATGAGGGGGGGGGGGGGGATAAAATTCCAATATAGGTATCTTTGAAAAGAACTTGTCAATACCTTTAAAAAGAATGGTTTTACTATTGATCTGTGATAATCTAAAACAAAGTTATTGATTTCTTTCATTAAAATAAAAAAATTAGAAAAAAAACAAAAAAACAATTAGAGTATAAAGTCGACTTCCTTTGGACATTTAGTATATCCAATGAAAAAAGTGCTGAGTTGCTAATCAGTCAGGGTTGCTCAGTAGCAGAACATCAACACAGTAAGTGAAGTGCCTGGGTTCATTTCCCATCTCTGGCATTTTTCACATAGTTTGTAGAAAAAAATCACCCTTATACTCCAATTTCTCTAAATGAGAATTTAGTATTGTATTCTATGAGGAAAAAATCATCTGCATTCATCATGGAAAATAATTTTAATGAATAATACTTTTAATAAATTATTTGTACTGGAAAATTTAGAAGAATGTTTTGCAATAGCTACAACATACTATCTGTGGGTTGGGTTGGGTTGGGTTGGGTTGGGTTTTGGTTGTTGCTCTATAGTCATTTTTAACACATTAAGGCTAATTTTAACCAAGACTTATGGCATAAAGTTGATTCCGAATCCTATGAACATGAGTTGCTCTAATCTAGTATCTTTTCAGAGATTGGGAGGGAAATAAATGAATGTTTGAAAAGTTGTTTTTTAAAATCTTATTTAGCATTTTAAAATTCCTCTTTTTTTGTTAATACCTACATATGTGCTGAGATGTAAATTTTATTATTTTATAGTCAATATGTCCTTGTACTTTTACTCCTTGTAAAATGGAACAAGGAGTAAAAAGACATTTCCAAAAAATTTTCTTGTTAGTTTTGCCAGCTGTCTGTTACACATGAAAATTTGATGATAGTAGTGAGCAATCTAACAATTTGGAATTAGTAAACTTTCTATAACAGATTATTTTTACAAATTTTGTGGAAATTCTGACTTGAAATGAAATTCTCTTAATTCTTGACTGAAAGCCACCCATGTAACAATAGTAGTCCAATAGGAGCATCATATGTTACTAGTTACTACTCATTTCTCTTACTAGATGATAATTTTCATCAGGAATAAAAATGACCAGCTTTAACAAAAAGAAAAAAAAAAACAATTTTAGCAAAAAAAAAAACTGAAAAAATGACTGTATTTAACAGAAAAATAAAATTTGTTTGAAGGAATTCATATATGTCGTACAGCAATAATATATTAATTCATTTTTCACTATAAGTAACTTTTAGAGACTAGTACAAATCACTACTAAATAAATCAGTTGAAAGTGTTAAAATGAGTAAAATTCTTACTTTCACAAATAACAAAAAATATTTAAAAGTTTATTTATGAATCTCTAGTTTGATTATAGTTTAACTTACAACAAAATTATCAGATTTTTCTTCTGTCACTACTGTTTTTCTTTTGATGTGTGGAAACTGGTGATAATCTTCCTGTTTTACTCCGGGAGGGGCATGACAATATAATAATTTTCCATTTACAAAATCTTTAAGAATATAACGAGCCGATCTTGCATTATCAGGTAGACCTCTTTGAGTCATAAATCCTCTATTATCTAAAGAATACAAATGACATCACATTTATTTTTAATTAACAGAAATTTTTAACATAATATGCTATATAAAATCCACAAAACTTAAACAATCTAAGGGAAAATCTGCAAAATAAATAAATAAATAAATAAATAAATAAAAAATAAATAAATAAATAAAAAATAAATAAATAAATTAATTAATTAATTAAAAAGTATAAATCAATTATCTTGAATCTAAAAAGAAATATCATACATTTTTATAAATGTTTGAATTAAAATTAACTTTGTTCAAGAAAATAAAATATTTAAATTAAAATAATAATAATAAATTTTGACTTAAATGCAGGCTTTTAATTTTTTTTTTTTTTTCATAATGTTGTATTTTTAGTATGCTGGCTAGATATGTCAGTACATTCTGAAACTATGAGTGTGCTGCATTCATTACATAGTATTAGATTGTTAAAAGGTAAAACTTTTAACATTTTATTTAAAAATTCATCATTTTAAAATTTCCTTCCAAATTTAATCATCATGAATTTTTAATAAAAAATTGGTCAAAATACTATAAAAACGGAAGTGATTTATTTGAAAAATTGAAATTGGAGATGATTATTTGAACATCGAAAATAATTTATTTAAAATCCATAATAATTAATTTTTCAGTTAATGAGCTCTAAAATATTATTTAATAAACCCCAAAAATAATTAATAAATAATTCTCAAAATCCAAAATAAATTCCAAAATATTTAATAAATAAGCATCTGAAAATTAATTTTGAAATATTCTGGATTATTTCCAAAAAATATCTCTGATATTTGGTATTTTCAAAAATACATTGTTTTCCCTCTTAAGGATGACACTATGACGTCATGATTTCCAAGAATTTTCATACCCAGAGTTCAATATCCTCATTTACCGGAAGTATACCTTTGCATCGTTCAAAAAATTGTGTCACTTTCCAATTGTCAACAAAAGAGAGAAAAAATAAGTTAATCTTTCAATAAATCAAAAATAAATAATTGGTGAATAAAGATAATTCACTTTAATTAATTTTAATCAACTTTTATTTATAAAATCAACTCCTATTAAAAACATTTGGAACGAGCTATTTTAAAATGCATCAATTTGCTGGTGATCCGGCATTCCAACATGGGCAGAATCTGGGAAGAACGCCGGCAGATTGAGAGCAGAGACCATTCCGAGCAACAGCACCTGCGATTCTCGGTCCCTCAAACAATTTCTGCCGTTGGGAGCGAATCGCTGGCATGGTTAGAGATCGTAGGGTAGCTCTCTGTAACGTTTACTCTTTATCAACAATCATTGTTGTTTAAATTATTGATTATCAAGCATTTAAAACAAATCTTAATTCAAGAGATTACGATTTGAACTGTCTCCTAATCGTCCAGCTACATATTTTAATTACTTTACATATTAAATTTATTTATTGTGTGTTTCTAGGCTCAAGTATCGTCCAAATCTTATAGCCATACTGTACCATAATATTGTGTTAGTTTTATATCATACATTTATATGTTTTTTTTTTCTCTTTTTCTTCTCATATAATATTTACAGGATTGTCACTTTATATACTTTGATATACGTTATAAATTGAATATTTTTATGTTCATAATTTTAGTTTAGCCAGAAGATTTGCGTAATTTCAAGTTTTCAATATTGTAAGTTCAAGTTTTCAATATAATAGTGTTGCCATGTTACTTTGCCTTGCATATAAACTGTGAATTAGATTTCACCTGTGAGGAACAGTCCCAAATATAAAACTTCACCAGGACTATATTAGGACAAGTTTTGTTTTGTTCTTCTAGTTAGCAATAAGTAAATAAATAAAAAAAAAAGTCAAGACACTGTATAACTCATATATTCTATATCTATATGATTTTAAATGTTTATTTTACATTATTGAAGTTATGTGTATTTTACAGTCAGTATCATTATTATTATTTTTTTTTCTTCTCTCATATAACAGATTTTTATACTGTTGAAAAGTTGTATAAAATTTTGTGTCACTTATGTACAGGTCAAAACATGGGCATCCCGAGTTAGTTACAATTTAATCAGGTGAAATTTTAGATTTAATTGGCATGAAAGATAATATTTTAACAATACATGAAGTTTTCCATGCAGTTAAAAATATGATTTCATTCAAGCTCTAATTTTATTTCAATTTTAAATATAGCACATTGTGCAAATACAACACTCTATTCAAGTATATGCAATTTCAACTATGGTAGTTTTTCCCTGCAGATACCAGGTGCTTTTGTCATAGATGAATAACATAACTACGCTACTCATAGCTCCACTGAAGTCAATACACTTAATAGTATTTGCTTTGGACTAAAAGTAGCACTAATACAGAATTTTGAAGGTAGAAAAAATCTTCAAATCGATCACTGAGCTATTAGTAATGTCTACCAAGCAAACATAAAAAAATTATGGTAAGAAATTTGTTTTAAATATGTGAATTTTAATTATTAAAATGATTTTTTTAACCAATATTTTACAAATACCAAAATATATTTGTAAAAAATAGGTTTATAAAAATATTTTAAGCAATAAATTTGTTGCCCATATGCGTGATTTGAGTAACATTGTTGACAACTGACAACAATTATGACTATCACTATGCTGGCATGAATCCTACATATAAATCAACTGCTACAACAATTTACAAAAATTCTTACATCCATGTGCATTCAGAAATTCTTCAGCTGTAGGTTTTGATGGATCTCTATCCTCTCCACATACAGAAATCAAAATCGAATATGTAGATTCCAAGACATGTTTAGGAATCAGAGAGGTTACGTAATTAGTCAAAGAAAATATCTTTTAGGAAAATGTACATTGTTATTATAATAAATATTATTTTAGAAATGGTTGTATTTATATACAAAAATGCATTTTATTTCATTAAATTTTTGACATCAGAAAGTTAGGATATTTTTTTACTTACTTATAAGTGGGGAAAAAAAGAAACAGATTAACATGAAAAAAACATGTTTTTTCAGAAAAATTGTTTTCTGGAAACAATTAAAAAAATATAAAAAATCAATGTTTATTTTTTTTTTTTAAATAATTAAATAAGTTTTGATTGATTTTACTACTTTAAAACTTTAATTTTGATAAGTATGTGTTTTTGATATGTATTAATATTTCGTACCATGCCAATTGCAATATTTCAATGCAACATGATATTAAATAGCAGAAATTAAAAGTTTTACAGATATGTTATAATTTTTCACATGATATTAATTACATTTAACACAAAACCTTTTCCATGCTGATTACTGACAAGGGCTTCAATTAAGATTATGGGACAGTCGCCAAGTTAGACGATAAGTGTGCTAAACATGGTGGATTTTTGTTGCCAAGATGCAGTCTAAATATGGTAATCTTCAATTTTTGATCATGTCTCCATTATTCAGAAAAAAAAATAAATAAATAAACATATTTGCATAGAGTGCTGTACTAGTTGTGTCATCGTCAGTTAGATATATAATGCTACATCTTTTAGAAGTTCAAGTGAAAAATTTATATCTTTTAGAAGTTTTTAATATTTTTTCTTGAAAATATCTGGAAATAGTAATTTTAAGTGTTCTTGTGTTTTGGGATCAATGGGGAAGAAAGCTACGATTCATTAACATTCAAGATAATTTATGGTACCGAAAAAAATCAAGATTGTTTAAACCCTTAAAGCACGACTTTTCTTCAGAAAAACTGGTAAAAAGTTATCAAGTTTTTTTTTGACAAAGAATTCCTAACAGCCTTTAGCTAATCATCAAAATGCACCACCTGGTGTACACAAGAAAAATGCTGCATATTGGTGTAATCTATGGTAAATGGTTTAATTATAATCTAGCCTATTTTTACTAGAATGGATCTCAGACGTGCATTAGGAATAAAATAACATGAGATACAAGATCGCCTGTGTGAGACACGGACATGTGCAAATTTGACGGTAAATTGCGCCCGTGTCAACTTTGTAAAATCTGCAATTCTCTATAACCTGCAGCTCTTTTCTGAATGTAAACAATAAAAAATCACAGTTAACATTTAAGCATATTTTAATTATTTTTCTTAAAGAAAGAATATGTAATTGAAGATTTTTTTTTGGCACGGTTCAATCAAATTATTTGAAATTGTATGAAAAACATCTATTCTTAGCAAAAATTTTCTAAAATACACACTTTTAATTTTTTATATTTTTCACAAATGAAATAAAAAAATCTCTAGATATTTAACAAATACATATCCTTTGAAGTTTGTAAATTCATAACCAGTAAACTAATTTGTATATTTAATGTAACTTGTTTTTTAGATTTCCATTTTCAAATTTAATTGCTGATTTTTATCTTTTACTTTAATTGCATTTAAAATAAATGCTGATGGATATGTATTTTACTTTATATTATTTATCATCAATTTCATTTATTAATTTATGTATATATTTTTGCTTTAAATATGCTTTGAATAATTAAATTACTTAATTAATATAATTTGTATTTCAACATTGTAAATTCATACACTAATAAGAAGAGAAATATATGTAAATAAAGAAATGATCTATAATCTGCAAAATTCTATAATCTACAAAAACCTTGGTCCCAACTATTGCAGATTTCACAGTGTTGACTGCATTTCTTCATTTTCTTTTAAGATTTTTTTGTATTTTCAGAGAGAAAGAGAGAGGAAAAAAAATCTTAATTTTAAAAACAAGTATAAATTGTATGTAAACTTGAAAAACTTCTTCACACACCATAAAATTAATGGAAGCTCTACCAGTTTCGAAAAGGACATGGCCTTTCTTCTTCAGGTGCAAAATACGTGCTACTGCCTTAGCCAAGCAGTAGCACGTATTTTGCATCTGAAGAAGAAAGACTATGTCTTTTCGAAACCGGTAGAGCTTCCATTAATTTTATGGTGTGTGAAGAAGTTTTTGAAGTTTAAATATTGATTGTACACCAATTCTTTAATTTAGAATTCAACTATAAATTGGGAAATTATTTTCCAAAATTTATGATTATAAAGTGGATTAATACATTTAATTAAATTTGATTAAGTTACGATTAATTACTTTTAAGAATCAATAAAAAGACTTTTTAATTAAAAAAATATTATACTTTGAGGAGCTTTTTTGTGTGTGTGTGTATGTAGGGGGGGGGGGTATTCATTTAAAAAGAGAAAAAGAAAATTGTCATGCATAACAGCATTATGTTTGAAAACAGATGCAAGTGAAAACATACATAGACAAGTTATTTTTTTATTGATGATTTAATTTGACAGTAAGAATTTTTAACTAGAAGTAAATGTATTTCTGCATATGCTCATCTATGATTATTCAATAAACATAGGATTTAAAAAAAAGGTGTTTATGAAACTTAGAGTGGAACTCTTCCTTCTAACACCTATCTGGTTTTCTTTTATGAAGAGAAAGGCTAAATCATAATATTATTATTTTTTTAATATTAAATACATTGATAAGATGAATGAAAAACCCTATAATATATTAAAAATGAAATAGATCATAAATAATAAAAATTAGACATAAATCTAACAATCACAAAGGATATTAGAGAAACTGGCTGAACCCAATTTGTCAGTTGGTCAATGGGTAATATTCCATTTACAACCATCTCAGCTTTTGTAGAAACAAAATTTGGAAAGACTAAGCCAGGACAGTCACATAAACAAAGATCTTTTTCAATAATAAATGTCTAAAAAAGTGAAGAAAAAGAGTAAAATTTTTATAAATATATATGGTAATCATGTAATAAGAAATAATAATATTTATACCCCCCCAAATTTGAGTCCCTTTTCCTTACTCCCAAAATTCACAAAAATCTATTCTATATAAATAAAAATGCTGAAATATCCAGAAAATTATGATCAATTAAAAAAATATATATACTCATCATAATAGAAAACAATAATTAAGATTTATATTTACAAGAAAACAATGCTTTTTGGATTTTTTTACATCTTAAAAAAATTTATGTATCTACGAATAAAGATCATTTTATTGTTAGGTCAGTTGATCAATCAACAAGAAAACAGAAAAATTCGACACCCTTAATCAAAATATTGTAATTTTAAAATACTTGACTACTTGCCTGAAAATGTTTTGTTTTTCCAGGTGTTGCAGAAACAGATACTCTCTTAGTCATAAGGATAGCATTGATTGTGCTACTTTTCCCAACATTTGGATAGCCAACCTATGAGTCAATACAGAATATCAATTAAAGGGGAAAAAAAATGCATGCAAGTGAATTTATATGCATAGAAAAGTTTAACAATGTGAAGTTGTAATAAGTAAGATTTAATAATATTGATATTAAAATAAATAAATAAATATGTATTTAAAAATATATAAAAGATTCAGAGTGCAATATATTACTATTATAAATTATAGTAATAATAAATATACCACTTAATAGAGCTGTTTCTGACCTTACTTTAAAAATCCTGATATTACAGAAAAAGAAAAAAGACATGGATGCAATTTTTTTTTTTTTTTTTTTTTTTTTTTTTTGTAATTGTAATCAATAAAATACACAAAGTTTTTGTAAATCTAAAGTAAAAAGAAAAGTATTCCTAAATTTGACATTATACAAGAGTTTTTTCTTAACAGTTCCCAAAAAATAATTTAGAAAAAATCCTAAAATCAGGAGATATACAATCAAGAATTCCTGAAGGAAGGAGATATCAAGAATTCCTGAAGGAAGGAGATATCAAGAATTCCTGAAATCTGGAAATATACTAAGCAAAAATTCCTGAAATCAGGAAAAATTCCTACAAACAATCACCTTTAACTAGTTCATCCTAGTATGTAAAATTAATATATTATACACCATTTTACTCTTGGGGCATCATTACAAAATTTCTTTTTCTTAGAAAAAGGAGAGAGGTATTTTTTAAAGAAACATATGCAATTTTTTTTATATGCAATAAAAAATATATATATATATATACTGGATCATTTTAGACATGAAAAATTTATGTTTATTTTCTCAATTGGAGGGTGCTACTACTACTTCTTTTTTTTTCCTCTATATTTATTTATTTATTAGAATCTTTTATTTTAATATTCATCTGCTTGTTATATGAAGGTTATTTCTATGTTTTGATCAATATATTAATACAGGTTAGGGTGAAAAAAAGATAAAAACTGTAGTGATATCCGAAAACATCATTATTCATCTGGTGCCTGAACTGTTAGTGGTCTGGCCTTCAACCAGGTTTGAGTTACAATTCAGGCATGGATGTTTGAAGTCATTCAGAATTTGCTCTAAACAACAAGTCCTAGTGTGCAAAATAGGACAATAGAATGAAAAAACATACCAAATCAAACAAAACATAAGACACCATTAGAAATTTGAAACTTCTTTCATTATACTACTCTTAGTTGTTTATTATATTAAATTTTAACACATACTCCTTTTGTGCTTTGAATTTATTTTTAAATCTCCCTCTATATATAATGTACATTACTGCAAAATGCAATAGGAGCATATGATCAAATGTTAAATTTATCCATAAAATTCAAAATATATTTATTCTGGAACAGTTTATAACAACAGTTCTCAACCTGGGGGAGGGGGGGGGATGCTCTCTAAACACTGATGTGAGGCATGACCTCACATCAGTGTTTAAAGAGGGTGCACAGAGCCTGGAAGGTTGAGAACCCCTGGTTTATTATACATTCATATTCAATACCTTTTTATTCAATTCCAGCAAGGCATTAATATGGTTTACAAAGAGAATAAGTAGCGTTTCAATTAATCAATATTTTGATTTATTCAAGTCTGAATTAAAAATAGTAGACTATTTAATATCACTCTATCATTACTACACACACTGGTCACTGAATTAGAAACCTTTAAATTAATATTTTATTGGACCTTCTTTTGCATAAATAACAGCCAGTACTCGCATAGGCAGTGATTCTACAAGCTTCTGGGGTGCATTTATGTCCAGAGTTTAGCATACATTGACTACACAGGATCCTGTAAATTGGATGGAAGAGGAGATTGCTGATGGATACTCCTTTCCAACATGTCCCAAACATTTTCAATTGGATTAAGATCTGGGCTTTGCGGCATCTAGGGAAACTGTTAAAAGTCAGATTGATGTTCACTGAACCAATCTCGAATGATTCTGCCACAATGTATGGTAGCATTTTCAAGCACAAAATATCCATTAACTTTGGAGTAAAAATGTAACATTGAGGGTTGCACTTAATCTATCAGGTGCTGCATGGCTTTCTGATTATCCTCAAGTAACACGAGGGGACCACTTCCATACAAGCAGAACATTCCCTAAAGGTTTGTAACAGGTTTTGCATTCCTCCGCTGGCAGCGAGAATTTGTAGAAACTTACAGGTTTCTAATTCATTGGCTAGTGTGTGTATCAATACAAAATGAAAAATAAGAAATGTTATGATGCTTATAGTTCAATTAAAATAAATCTTTATTTTTAAATGAGTTATATATGTGTAATAAATCAATATCACTTCTTTACGTATAATTTTTCTGTTTAACAGAATTAAAGGCTAAAGAAGTTGGATCACATAACTGAACAGTTTAATAAATAAGGATAAAAAAATTTCTTATAAAAATGCCAAAATAAATAAATGTGTCTTACCAAACCAATTGTTGAAACTCCTTCTGTAGATTTATACTGAGGAATAGACTTTAACAATGATACAAGATTTTCCCGGGTGAGAATTCTTGGACTGTTTTTAAAATGAGTATCAACATTATCTTCAGTTATTTTATTTGTTGGTGATACATCATCATTATCCTCCTAGAATAATGAGCATGTTATATTAATTGCTTTTTAAATAAAAGAATCAACCTAATATGCAGTATCCTATTTTATCCTTTGTAAAATTATTTTGACTACTGGTTACATCTGGTTTCATCTCCTGTCATATAATACATGATTTAACACATTTGCTGCCGATTTCACATGACTGACATCTGAAACAACATTCCATGTCACTGCTGGCATGAGATTGGCAGCAAATGTGTTAAAAGGATTTATAAGAAAATTTTGTCGAAAAGGTAAGAGGCAGGTGGAAGAGAAATTGAAACAATCATATTGAAAACTAAAAGAACTGCAGAACGAAACACGTTGTAACAAGAACAAAAATTGCTTTTATTAAAGGAGTATATAAGATATTTCAACCGGGAATTTGTCCAGACTTTTCAGACAGAGTACGTTCTTTTTATGAAATTGTGAAAAATTTACTTGTAATGTTGAAAATCAAAATTTAATGTAAAAATAAAGTTCTTCAGAATTTTTCCTTTTTTTATAATATTATGAAAAATCTACATGTAATTTTGTAAATCATAATTTAGTGTGAAAATCAAGTTCTGAATTAGAATTTTTCCTCCTTTTAGGAAATTGTGAAAAATGTAATTTTGAAATTTAAATTATAATTAAAATAAGGCTTTATTTTAAACAATGAAGAATAACTTTTATTCTTCATAAGCTCATACACAAAACTTTTTTTTTTAATTAAAAATTAACTATCAGTTTTTCTGGGAAATACAGCAAAACACATCCAATTATTCAGACAGCCTATTCATTGCATGAAAAATTTCAAAATAAATGAGATTTATCAAAAGGTCCATTTTTAAAAAGAAAAATTTTAAGGAGATTCCCTTAACGGGCCCAGTTTTCCTCTGAACAGACCCTTGTTAATACAAGAAGCTTAAAAATGAATATACAGTTGAACTTTGTTAACATAAAACTCAAGAGAAAAAAAATTGTTCATGTTATCAGTAGTTCATGCTATTAGTAACTAATCTTCATTTTGATGGGGATTGTATAAACAGATCAATAATGGTTGGTTATGGCCTGCTTCCTCTTTGGGCATATTAAAAGTAATTCACGTTAATGAGGTTCAATTGTATATATATTAGGGATGTATCGGATCATCAAATACTGTGATCTGCAGATACGGATATGAATACAGATATCGGTTTTTCTACATCTGCGGATATGGATACAGATACGGATCTTTTATTTCAAGATCTATGGATGCGGATCTTTGAAAAATCTATAATAATTAAGTACATATGTAACAATTTTTCTTTCATTAACCATTTACCGTATGTAATGGAAGTAAGATATTCGGCTTCAATATCGATTTTTCACTGATTTACATGTTTTAAGGTCCAAAAAAGTGGTTTTTGGAAATTATTCATTGTGTATATATGTATATGTGTGTGTAGGGGGGTGAGTGTGTACCTTCTGAAAAGGACTGATGAATCTTCTAAATCTAAAGACAGAATGACGAAACTTTATATTTAAAACTTCATATTTCAACTTTTGGTGGGGAAAAAAAAAAAAAAAAAAAAACTGGAAATGGGACAAGGAAAACTGAAAAAAGACAAATCTGCATCTCAAACAAAGCTGTAATACACATTTTTTTTTTTTTTTTCAATGTCGTTATACAAAGCCCCTTTCAGATATCTGTTTGTTTGTATGAGTCGGTTTCTTCAGTCAAATGTTTTTATTTTATACTAGCAGGCTACGCCCGCTTCGCTGGTCACTATATTTAAATGAATTTTCGAAAGAATCGAATTAATATTTATTTTTTTACACCGCATTATAGACAAAAATTAAAAAAATAAAATAAAAATAAAATAAAATAAAATAAACTGAAATTGCTCCAAACCTCGCTTTGGGTACCCGCTGTCTACGGCATCTCTTTTCCCGCCCGCATTGCATCAGGTCTACGTTTCCCATGCCTGCAGGAAGATCTTTCCCGGGCACTTCAATCTGGATATTTATCGACGACAGGTGGGATCTGCTATTATTTAAGAACTACGATTTTAAAGATAACTGTATCTCAGAATCTATTAAATATTTTAGTTTTGAACCATGTATTTTATAGCCCATTCTATTTACACTATATTACGATTTGATTCCGACCAATGTAATAAAATAAAATAAAAGTAGATTAAATAAATATATATATATATATATAAACAAATAAATTTTAATAAACTTAATCCTTTTTACTATGTATATACTACCATTTTTCCCGATAAATACAGTAAATAAAAAAAAATGAATAAATAAAAGTTTTTTCTTTTAAAGGAATTTACTAAAAAATTAAAAATAAGAAGTTGTTCTACTATAAAATATTAAGCATAACTGTTATAAATACGTTTTTAAATTTAAAACTAATTATACTTAATTTTTTCTTCTGCATTACGATTTTATTTTCAATAAATATAACAAAAAAAAAAAAAAAAAAAAAAATCACCTTCAAATGAATGAATTAAATAAAAATAAGTTGCGTAATAGCCGTTGCTAAGATACGCAGACGATTGAAGCAAAATAATTAAATTTATGAAAAATGAAGCATTAAAGGCAATATTTAAAATCGAAAAAACATTAATTTAAAAAATTCAAATTCGAAAAAATCTCGATGAGGTGCACACATGCATGGTCCCAGGTACCTATATGCCAAATTTTGAAGCTCTGTGATCAATAGTGTGAGCACCACAGCGCAGATACACACACAGACACACAGACACACACACAGACACTTCTCTTTATTTATATAGATTATTTTTTAATTAAATCACAGCATTTATTTCCTTTATAAACGCTGTATATATTAAGTGCAAACAGCGGGAAATTCAAAATTTCGTCATATTGTAAAAGTGAAGACGGGAGTTCATTGCATAAATAAGAAAAATGAAGGGATTTAAAAGGAAAATTCTAAATTACGGGAAAATGTAAATTCCGAGAATGTAAAAGCGAGACTATACTGCATTTCTTTCAGTTATGCATTAAAGATAGTTTATAATGAGTTATAACAGTTTCTTCCTGATTTTTTGGAAATTCCTACAAAAGATCCATATTAGATTCGTTGAAGAAAAAAAACGGATCCGGATACGAATATGAATAATTTATTTTTCGCAGATATCCATGGATATGGATACTGAGCTCTGGCATATGTCCCCCTTGAGATTCAAGTTAACAAGGTTCGACTGTATAATATTCTATGAGAAAAAAAAAATATATATATTTATTAAAATTACATTCATCAATTTAAATTTTCATTAGACAATATATGCATTAGTTTGCATGCAGATTTTAAAAATATGTATTTGTGTACTTTATTTTTTTATATACAGGGTGGCCATAATTAAACTGACAGTGCTTACAGTGTTCTGTAGTGTAATCTAATTGCAAGAATGGCACTAAAGTTAGTAAGAAGATTAAACAAGACAGGAGATGAAATATTCCAAAAAAAAAAAAAAAAAAAAAATTAATAAATAAATAAAATAAATAAATAAATAAAAATAAGTTCCAAAATTTACTGCTAGAGAAATATGTGGTGCTATTTTTCAAAGTTTTTTTCGCAATTTATAATTCAAAATTGATGATTGCACACTTTTTTTAAGCACTGCTTTTGTCCTATTTATTATTTTGAAATTAGCAATAATTTGACACTGCAATAATTTGTTTGTGAGAAAAGTTTTTCTTAGGTTGGTTGTTGGGCTTGAGGCCGAATGACTACTCCCACAGGGTCCTAGACCTATAGAGGTGGGACGCCCTCTGTGGTGTCTTTCTAAGGTGTCCCAGTCTGTATTTATGGGAGTTTCAGGAAAAACCAAGAAAACTCCAAATGGCTAGATCAATGAGCTCTGGGATTGAACCCGAGCTTTACTTGGGAAAACAGCTCCACATATTCCTCTATTGGCAAATTTTGGAATTTACTTTTTTATTTTTATTTATTTATTAATTTATTTTCAGAATCTTTTATTTTGCCTTGCTTAATCTTCCTTCTCAGTTTGGGGGTATCCCCGCCATTAGATTGCACTACGGAATACTGTAAGCACTGTCAGTTTAATTATGGCTACTCTATATATATTTCTCCAAAATTTACAGAACACAATAGCATGGCCAGAACAATGCAATTTAAATGTAAGTCTGGCATGATTTTTCCCTCCAAGAATGTGTTTAATACACAATTATGGAAGACAACAAAAGTAATACACACAAAAAAGGACTTTTCATGTCAAGATTAACATTAAAATTTATCATAGTACCACAAAACAAAAATTTTTAATAAGTATAAATAAATGAATTTAGTCAAAAGTTTGATTGAATTTGAAAGTCTTAAATTTACATCTATAATAAGCAACAAAACAGAAATAATCAACAAACACACAAGACTACAAAAATAACAAACAAATAATGAAAGGTAAAATTTTTGTATGGAATGAAAAACAGATCTTTACATAATTTTTTCAAAACCTAATTTAGTTATTCTTTTATTTAAAACTAATCTTTAAGGAAGAGTTAAAATAAGACTTAGCCTAATAAGTTTAATTTGGAAGTTTTCCTGAAGTATCAAATAGCAAGAGGTATTTGTACTTAAGATCTTTTCAGAAGGTTTTAATTTATTGCATTATTTGCCTATCTTATAAACTAAATAAGCATTTAAAACATTTTCATAAATATTCAAAAACAATGCTCTTAAAATAAAATATCAAAGTTCAAACCTCATCAGAGCGATTCATCTGGTCCAAGGCAGAAAAAAATGCAATCTTAATTTTGAGTTTATCAAAATATTCACACCAACATCTCCTAAGAGAGTATAGATAAATTAATAAAAAACATTCTGCAAATTGGATATAAATGCAACCAATCATATTTGTGTAAATATATACATCATCATTCAATAAATTTATTAAAACTTATATCTAGACAGTAAGTAGAATAAGTTAAATTTTCAAAGCATATATATATAATAAAGATGATCTATTAAGCATAGTAGAAGCCAAGCAACAGATACAAGATCACTGAAACACCAATGAGCAATAATATATATATATATATATAAGTCATATATATAACACAATAATTAAAATCATATATTTTTATTCAAGCTAAAAATGCATAATAAAATGCAATTATTTTCAATATATCAGGAAGGTTATAAAAATTCAGAAAAAAAGTTCCCTGATTTCCGTTACCTATATACATTCCATAATTTTGGGTATATTGCACTCTTGTGTAACATGTTTTCTAAACTACTTCAATTCAAAAAACTATACTGATTAACAAAACTATATCAATCCTTTTATTTTTTTATGTGTTCACTTACAAAAAGGAAAATAAAATAAAAAATTTGAGAGAAATTAACAAAATTATAAGAATCTGAATCATTTTAATTGCACAGCATATTCACATCAGAACATAAAATTATTCCACAGATTGCACTAAAATTATTATTATTTTTTTTTAATATTACCTTGATGAGATTTAGCTAGAAAGCAGCCAATCCTGTGCAATACTTATTTGGTGATCTTTCAGTCATGTTTATAAAGCAAAAATGAAAACTTTCATGATTTTTGGGTGTTTTTATAAAATTCCCTGATATTTCCACATTGATCAAGTACCCTGATTTTTCCATGATTTCCCTGTTTTCCCTGATTGTCGCCACCTTGTATATAGATAATTTTTGTCATGTTTCATAATTTCGCCTTCAATTTCTCTTATAACAATTTTGTGGGTGGATACTTGATATTTTAATTGTGTTTTATGGATTACTGCTATACATACATATTTTAATATATAAAAAAGCTAATCTTAAACAATACCATCAGATCTTTTGGGTGAAACCTTATAATGATCAATCTGAATTCATTACACACACACACACACACACAAAAAAAAAGAACTATATATATTAATATTTATAATATTGTTAACAGGTATTAACACAGATAGACACTAAAGAAGTGAGCTTAAAATGCTACCTGAACAAATTTATTCTGTAAATTTATTAATATTGAGATGAAAAGCATCAGAAAAGTTTACAACTACTTTAAGAGAGGATAATTTACACTCCTTGACTTTTTATTCACTAAATATATGGTAGGTAGTGGTGAAGCGTACATGGAAGTGATGGAAGCAGCGCTTCCCCTATTTAAGATTTTTAAAAAGTAATCAAGTAACGTCGCCTTGTCAAAAGACTGAATTGATTCTTCCTCCGCTTTTGGAAGCACATCGCTTCAGCGCTTCCATCGTTTTCTGAACCATGCCTCGTCCCTGATGGTAGGTGACTTAGAAACGTGTTTGGAGATTTCATTAATACAAAACTTAACCATATCAACCTTTCCCATGTAAAGTTTTTGCTTTAAATATGGGTTCTGAAGCATCTTTTTGATAATGCAGAAAATTTATCTTAGTTTGTCTTCTTAATTAAATCCAGAAGCAAACATAAAATCCTTCAGAAAAACTTTTCTTTACATTTACAATTCATTTTACTAGAGCTTTTTCTCCAATTTTTGTTACTTTAATTAAGACATAATTTCACTCAGTATAACTATAAAATTCCATTTATCTTTATCTTTTTTTTTTTTTTTTTTTAATACATATTTTTCTACAATTACTATTTCCTTAAGAAAAAATAAAAGTACAAGTAACTTAATTAAAGCCATGCAAACTTTTGTCTTACACATATTTTAATACTTCAACTTCAAACCATTATGAATAAGAGTCACCCTGGACCATGTCTTAGTATATAGAATATAGAGATCTTTTTTCTATTGTGAATATTTTCACTGTTTTATATACAATACAATCTATCATGTTTTGACAATCAGATTTTTTAAAAATATCATTTGTCCCCTCATTTTTAGCCTTTTTGCAGCTTAGCAGCTATTTGCATTATCTACCATTCAATTCCATGAATAATTGGGCAGGAGTCTACTGTAAAACAGTTAAAGGACCTAAAAATGTTAAAATTCACCTATGTTTCTAAAGACTAATATGCAAAGTAAATGAAAATTAATAATTTTGAATAAAATTGTATTATTTATTCTTATACTTATTCAAACATGAAATTAATGCAAGTCTAATAAATCAGATGCAATGTATTTGTAATATGAGTAAAGAAAGCTGAAATATTTTTTGAAATTAAAATATAAAATATACCAAAAAAGTAAAGAATAAAATTTCAAAAACGTTTATTAAAAACATTTTAAATTACCTTACTAAATAATCCTTAAGAGTTGGCGATATATTTCGGCCTTCATCCGAGGCCATCTTCAAAGCCCGATGACATAAACAAAGATCGTCGGTTGCTCCCTCTTCTTTTATAATTTCGCCGCTCCTCTTTTCTTCAGTTCTCTTCCTTTTTCAGGGTCGGTTTCCAGTCGGTGGAATTATGCTATGCTCGATGTCATTAATTTGCGTTTTGCGTTGAAAGGATTTCTATGGCTTCTCTTTTCAGTGCGTACTTGTGCGAATTGAAGGTTGAAATTTTTTGAAAGTTAATAGAGTTAGTATCGATAGGATTAGTGATGTTATGTCTAGAGAAAGCTGTGGATGGTTTATTAAATTTAAGGTCGCTGAGGTGTTCGTTTATTCTATCTTTAATTTTTCTCTTGGTCATCCCAATGTAGCTTGCTTTGTTATGGTCGTGGTCTTGAAAATTAATTTTGTAGATTCCGGCGGTTTGATTAAAGGGGATGGGATCTTTTTCGTTTCGGATTCGTTGGAAAATGTTTTTATCTGGTTTGATAGGGATGTTAACGTTGTATTTTTTAGCTTCATTATGGATTTTGACAGACGCGCCGTTACAGTAGGGAATAGAGGAGGTGAAAGAAGGTTTGGTTTTTGTGCATTTGTGATCTGGTTGAGTGATTTTATTCGTTTTTTATAGAATTTATCAACAAGTTTTGGGTTGTAGTTAGCTTTCTTGGCGATATTTTTGATAAATTTTAATTCGGTATTTAGAAGGGATTTATTAGAACATATGAGGATGGCATGGTTTATATAGGATCTTAAGGCAGCGTATTTATATGGAAGGGGGGTGTTACATTTATTGTTTATGATTTCATTATTATTGGTAGCTTTGCGGAAAACGGTGGTGTCGATTGTATGGTTTCGATTTTTGGTGATGTAGACGTCCAGGAAATTTAGGCTATTGTTTTTTTCGGTTTCATTTGTGAATTTAATGAGGGGATCAAGTTTGTTAAGCTCTGAGAGAATATGTTCAGGGTTAGTATTTTGGGGGGTGATGGTGAATATGTCGTCTACATATCGGACCTAGAGTTTGTAATTTTTAATAATGTTATTTGCGGTTTGTTCAAAAAATCTTAATTTTAGTTCGGCAATAATCCCTGAGATCGGAGACCCCATGGGCACGCCCTGAGTTTGCCTGTAAAAATTACCATTAAAAGAGAAAAAGGAGTTGTTTAGAATGAGATTGCTTGTACGGATTAAAGTATCACTGATTTTGTTGTCGCCAAATCGGTTAATAATTCTTTCGTGGATAATTTTACTAATTTCGGCAATGTCTATGGAAGGATATAGGTCTTTTACGTCGAAACTATTGAGGGTATCATGAAAATGTATAGTGGTCCCGCGAATTTTTTGAATAAACATTTCTGTGGAGTTAATTGAAAAATTTGAGGGGGGAAGTAGAGACTTATAAATTTCTTTCATATATACTTCCAAGCAATAGGTTGGACCTTCTGATTTATTGACGATCGGTCGAAGTGAGGGGGGATCCTTATGGTCTTTATATTTACCGAATAAGCGAAGTATAATAGAGGCGTGGTTATTAAAGACGGGAGGCGTATTGTTAGGCCAGTTTCCAGTTTTTATCAATGATTTGGTTTTCTCAATAAGGTTACTAAGTGGGGATTTTGAAAGTTTTATAGCGTTAAGTTTTAGAATTGTATCTTGCATCATTTTGTTATATTGATCTCTATCCATAATCGTTAATAAATTTGTTTTGTCTGTCATCAAGCAGGTTATGTTACTATTGTTTTTTAGTTCGCGAATACTTTTAATGTCACTGTAGTCATATTTAGGTTTCGTATTGTTAAGAGCGTTGATAGCAGTTTGTCTTATAGCGGGCCGTTTTTGAGGGTGGATAAATTCGAGGGCGGTTTCAATGTGAGCAATTGTGTCTTTAGTATTAGAAGTATCATTAAGTATGAATTTAGGTCCTAGTTTTAAAATAGAATCTTGATGTGTATTAAGTTTAGTAGTGGAGAGATTTAAATATGGATAAGAAATGGGTGGTTGTATGTTTTTAAGAAAAGGTTTCCTTCTTGAGATCCAAAATTTTAATTTATTTATTAATTAACGACATCGAGCATAGCATAATTCCACCTGAATGGAAACCGACCCTGAAAAAGGAAGAGAACTGAAGAAAAGAGGAGCGGCGAAATTATAAAAGAAGAGGGAGCAACCGACGATCATTGTTTATGTCATCGGGCTTTGAAGATGGCCTCGGATGAAGGCCGAAATATATCGCCAACTCTTAAGGATTATTTAGTAAGGTAATTTAAAATGTTTTTAATAAATTTAAATCCTTTTATATATGTAATATTTCAAAAACGTTTCAATACATTACATACTAAAAAATAACATACCTCTGCTGTTCAGTCAAAAAATCAGCTTTATTCAATAAAAGCATATTTGATTTTCTTTCATCAACTTCTTTAACATATGTTTCAAGGTCAGGACAGCGAAATAAGAGAGGATTTCTGGCATCAACGATTTGAACAACTACATCACTTGAAAATAATGTGTAAGAAATTAAAATTTGTATTGACTGCTTAAGAATAAATTAGTTACATCAAATTATTTTACAGTAAAACAAAGGACAACCAAAAAACTCAAACCATATTCATCACCTATTCAAAAATGCAATATTGCAAACTATTTGTGTGACAGTATAAAAGGAAATTATTACAATTATTTTAGAAAAGGAAAATGTTACACAAGTGATTACCATTTTCAAATAATAATTGTGTAGCATTAGTGCCCCCCCCCCTTCTCTCTCTTCATGGGAATTTGCATATACTTAAAAAAAAAAAAAAAAAAAAAAAAAAATCATTTATTGAATTTTGATAATTTTTCAAAATTATATGAATAAACAAATAATTATTTAACAGATATGAAAAAAGAGATTCAACTTACATTGTTTTATAATTTTTACATAAAAAAATTTAATTACTTTAATCCCATATTCTAACTTTGAATTTTGATGCATCTTATAAAAACATCAACAGTTTTTGTTAAATGTTTTGACCATAATCAATTGATACAGAGATGAGTATGAGAAGTTTAATGCAAAAAAAATTTTAATGTAAAAAGGAAGATGTGAAACTTTAATTTTAGGAAACTGCTAAAATGTGAAACTTAAAAATGTAAATACTTTAAATTGTGAAACATTAAGATATTAAATTTAAATGTAATAGTATAATTTCGATCAAATTAAAATTAGGAATATGAGAGCTTTAACACTCAAACAATTAATTTCTTAAATCCTAAAAATTCATTTGTAAATAAATCTACAATTAAATAAGATTATATTTAATGGCCGTGGAAGTAATTGTGTTGGTAGTATACAAGATCCGATGACGACTTAAGAAAACACTTGAGCTGAAATAAAATAACTCACCACACTACCAGACTTGAAAGAAGACAAAATTTCTTTACCACAATTATTCACTTTTTATTTTGCATAAACACACACATATATTAAAATGCTGGCCAGCACTGGATATTCAACAACTTAAATAAACGTAGTGGATACATTTGTTAACCTAAGTTACTGGGTCATGATTGCCTTAAATAATTTGACGATCTTATTTTTGTTTTCTTCCAAAAGTGAAAACTCATTACACATTTCGGTGATTGTATCTTTGTTTGTTTTACACTATAGTCACGTTTCAGTTATTTCAGTCATAAGTTCTGTTTCTGAATATGAAACCAATCGAGAATCCGCTCAATATTTGAAAGCACTTCCCGGTGATAATACTGGATGACTGGTATCTAACAGAACAAAATGGCGCAAGACACCTTCCGGTGGTATATGCGCAAGGCACTCTCCTGTGATACTAATAGATGACTGCTATTCAACAAAATGAAATGGTGCAAGACACTTTCCGGTAATAATGAGCGCAAGACACTTTCCTGTGGTACTAATAGATGACTGATATTTAACACAGCAATATGTTGCATCACGATCGGCAACTCAAATGGCGCCCGGTATCACTTGACGGATCATAGATTAAAACGAGCACTTCGTAGATATAAAATTCATCAATCTTTCACTGGAGTACTTTATTGATATCAATCTTGAAAATGAATTAGGCATTAGTCGAATAAGTTGTATTCCACTCCCTAATCCAAGACAGGAGTGGAATTGTAAAGAAAAAGCTGTAGACAAGATCTGCTGAACATTGATATCTATCAATTGTCCTCGCACATAAAAAAAATTGTTAATTTTGTGAATATAAATGCTTATATTTTATATATATAGTTGTTAACTTACCTTTAATTTGAATTTAAAAGTTTTCTCTATTTAAACTCGGTCAGCCATCTTTTACTTGCATCGCGCCATTACTAACGATGTTTTGTTTACATTGTTGTCGTTGCCAAACTTGCTCTGCTTAATTTTCTTAATTTTTACTGTTGCCACTGTTATTGAAATGATTATAGTAAATTGTATTTTTGGCTATGACCGTTGAGTGGCAATGGTAATGTATTATTTATATGTAGATTTTTGACTTGGCAGTCAGTATAAAAAGATCGCGATGCGAGTGTTAAAGTGCAGTTATCGGCAGTTGTCAGCAATGGGCAGCTAGTCTTCAATTAGAAATGAAGTGGCTGTTTGTGAATAGTTGAGCAGCTCTAAGCTGTTGATGGCTAAGTACTGATGTTGGTACAGCTGAGCTAGTTATGTTTTTTTGGCTATTGCTTTTAAAGAAATGATGGCTGCCATTGTTATTGTTATTTTTACAAATGTTAACTGTTTAAGTTTGTTGTTAAGTTTGTACCCTGTTAAAAGGGATAAAGTTTGAAGTTTTTCGTTATTCGCGAAAACTAAAAAATTTAAAATTGATAATCGATGTTTTTTGAAATGAGGTCGTTAAATTTGATAGTTTCATTGATGTTGATTTTGTTTAGCGGTTTTTTAAACCGCATTTGTTAAGTTTTTGAAATTAAAATTTTTTTCACTTAATCAAGTTATAAAGTTGCTAGCATCCAATAGTGAATTAAATTAAATTATAAGTGACTTTGATCAGATTATGGAATTAATGATATGCAAATTGTGATCTTCAACCTTCAGTAGTATAATCAGTGTGGTAGTGATCTTCAGTTTTAAATGATATAATCATGGTGCGTTTCCCGCTGGTCAACGAGGCGACCGCGGCATATTTTTTCTTCATCTGTGAAATATATGTGTTCTTTTGAAGATGATGATGTGTCATGATTTTGTCATAGTGAAGTTTAGTCTGCTACATATTGTGCATCATTTGTGAAATGAGGTAACTTTAAATATGTTATTCTTTGAAAATCTGTTGAATATACTTTATTTATTAATATATATTTTTTTGTGTTTCACTGAATAAAATTTGTTTTGTTGTTAAAACTTGTGTATTTGATGTGTTATAACAGTTGAACACTGGTCGGGTTATTTTTATTGAAACCCTTAAAAACTTAAAGATTAACGTTTCCACTGTATGTGAAACTGCTTAATAAAATTAATTGAAAGATAGACCTTTAGTCTATATTGTTTGGTTATGGGCAGTTTTTTTTGAGGGTATCTTTTTAAACTTGACCAGTTGTTCTTTTCTTGTTTTCTGTATAATTGATAATTAAGTAACTATTTAAAAATGGCTTATAATATTGTACCTCAAATCACTAAGTTAAATGCCACTAACTACTCTGGTTGGAAGTGCGACATTAAATTTTTACTTATGGAAAAAAATGCTTATGATATCGTCACTGGTGACGAAACTAAGCCTAAAGTTAGTGAAACCGTGTCTGAGGAGGCAGTGCAAGACTTTAAAAGAAGGCAGAATGCTGCCATGTCAATTTTATATTTGAATATTGATAGTGAGTTTAAAAGTTTAATAAGTGAATGTACTGACCCCTCAGAGGCGTGGAAAATCTTAAAGGTTAACTTCCAGCCAGATAGTAGAAGTCATCATATGAAATTGTTTTCGGAAGTTATGACATGTTTTTTAGAACCTGGCGAATCTGTCGGTGTTTTTGCAGCTAGAATATCTAAAATTGCTGATCAATTAAAGTCCATTAATAAACCCATTGCAGATGAATATTTATGTTTTCAAGTTTTGAGATACTTACCTGATAAATTTGATCAGGTTGTTCAACAAATTCTTCGTTGGCCTGATAAGGACTTTAACTTTAAAAATATTATTGTTGAGCTGTGTGCCGAGGAAACGTGCCTTCAGCTTAGAAATTTTGATAAAAGTAGAACGGAGTGTTCTATTGAGGCCCAAAATGTAAAATTAAACGTAGGCCTGTTTTTACTTGTTGGAGGTGTGGGAAAAAAGGCCATGTAATTAAAGATTGTAAAGTTAAGTTAAATTATGATCTAGCTGCAAAAGAAAAAGAAAAACCACTCAGAAGTAATTTTTCTAAGAAGGGTGGCTCTAGTCAACAGTCAAAACGTGATAAAACTCCTAAAGCTCAAAATTTCATTGCTGAAGCAAATTTAAGTAGTTTTGATAGAGAGGGCAGCTGGGCTTATGATACGGCGGCCTCTCATCATTTCTGTAAAGATAAATCTTTTTTTTGTAATTTTTCTGAAATTTCCGGTGATGAGCTACACGTGGCTGTTGATGGCGTCACTTTTCCCATTACTGGTAAAGGTGAAGTAGAACTGAATTTTAATGGGACTGTTATTAAACTTTGGAACGTTTTGTACTCGCCGAACTTGCGGAAAAATCTTTTGAGTGGTTCTAGATTCGACCAGGGTGGTGCTAAATTTATTGGTAAGGCCGGCAAAATAAACGTGGTCGACAAGTATGGTAATTTCCTTTTCTCTGCTAAACTCCATGACGGGATTTATTATACATTTCCAAAAGTACTTAAGAACAAGCACAGTGTTAAATTGAATGGGGGGCAGAATTCTAATGAAAATCTAAATGATAATACTGAAATTTCAGCTTTTCCTGTAATAAAACCTGTTAATATAAAAGACTTTGATACCTGGCACCTTCGTTTTGATCATCTAAGCCCTGACTTAATTTTTAATACCATCCGTAATTCTGCTGTAAAAGGTCTGCCCAATTTAAAATCAGTTGATAATTTTTTTTGTGATCCCTGTCATGTGAGTAAGCAAAATCGTATTTCTTTCAAACCCTTAAGTCATTCTTCTTCCAAAAAACCTTTAGATCGACTTTTTATGGATACTTGGGGTCCTATTAAAATTCCTGGTAAAAAAGGTGAACGTTTTTTCCTGTCAATAATAGATGATTTTTCTGGTAGATCATCCGTTTACCCTATCCAGGAAAAATCTATGTGTTTTGATGTTTTTAAGAGACATGTTTTGAGGGCCGAAAGGTTTTTGGGAACCAAGTTGAAGTCGATCAGAACTGATAATGGCAAGGAATTTGATAATGAGTTTTTTAAGGGTTTTTGTAGAGAAAATGGAATAAATCATGAATTGACCAACTTTTACACACCAGAAGAAAATGGAGTTTGTGAGAGGTTCAACCAAACAATTATGAACTGTGTTCGGGCAATGTTAAAGTCCAGTGGTTTATCTGATGATTTTTGGCCTGAAGCATGTTTACACATTAATTATACGTGGAATCGTATTTGTCATGGCGGGAACTCCAAAACTCCATTTGAACTCTATTCAGGAAATAAACCCTCTGTTCGACACTTAAGACCATTCGGTACTTTGACATATGTGGGTGTTCCAAAAGTCAGGCGTAAGCACAAGTTAGACTCCAAATCAAAACGTGGTGTCCTTGTGGGCTATGCATTACGTACTCGTGGTTACAGGGTCTGGTTAGAAGATGAGAAGAAAGTTGTGGAAACTATAAACGTATCTTTTGTTGAAAGCGGTGATGTTTTACGCAGTGGAGCGGTGATGGGCGACTCTTCTTTTGAGTTGGTGCTTGTCCTGGAGGAACAACCACGGCCCGTTGACCGGTACCTTCTTCCTGGTCCGGAGCCTGGTACTTCTGGGGTCTTGCCCAGCGAGACTGAAGTTGTCGTCCCAGCCGTCTCTCCTGCTACTCCTGCTCCTCAAGTTACCCCCCATACTACTTCTCATAACTGGATGTCCAATCCCATATGGTACCAGAAGGTTGTACCTCGTCCTAAGGGGAAAAAGGTCGATATTTATTATTATCCTGATGGAGAGGGTAAAAAGTGTTGTCTCAGGTCACCAAATGATGTCGAAAATTTTTGTAATTCAAATAGTATTGATTTTAACCCTGCTGATTTTGATTTTTCTAAGTTTAATAATTTTTCTGGTGTTGTTAATCCTAATGTTATACCTTCCGTGTCCAGCACGACTAGTTGACTAGATGTGGTGGTCCCGAGAACATATAAACAGGCTTTAAAATCTGCACAGTCTGAAGAGTGGCATGAGGCTATGCTGGAGGAATTGGAATGTATGGCCACGAGAGGAGTCTGGCATCTTGTGAAACTCCCTGAGAACAAAACTGCGTTGGGAAACCGCTGGGTCTACAGAGTAAAGCGTGACGAGTCGGGCAACATTGTCAGATACAAGGCTAGATTGGTTGCGCAAGGTTTCAACCAGGTCCAGGGTGAATCCTATGATGAGACCTTTTCGCCTGTTATAAATTTTTCTGTTGTTAGATTTTTTTTCTCCCTTTTAGTCTCATGTTACGGTTGGTTTAATGTACAGTGTGATGTTAAGTGTGCCTATCTGTACGCTCCCTTAAAGGATGAAATTTACATGAGGCAACCAGTTGGCTTTACTGAAAAAGGTAAAGAAGACTGGGTCTGTAAGCTGGATAGAGCACTGTACGGATTACACCAGTCAGGCAGGTTATGGTTTTATGAATTAAATAAAGTATTGTTGGAACTTGGTTTTAATAAATTTGAAAATTGTAACTGTGCATATTCATATTATGATTTCTCTGTTTTATTGGTTTATGTTGACGACATCGTTGTTTTTGCCAGGACTGAATCTCAAGCTAATGACATTTTAAGTTTGTTGAAATCAAAGTTTGATTTGAAAATTTTGGGTATCACACGCAAGTTGTTAGGTGTGGAGTTTGAGTATACAGATACAGGAGTTTTGATCCACCAAAATCAATATATTGACGAAGTCAGTAAGAGGTTTCAAAATCACCGTGTACCTATCTCCTCCTTACCTATTGTTAAAGGTATCAAATTTTCAAAAAGTGATTGTCCGGTTATTCAAGAAGACATCGATGAGGCTTCTCATTTACCTTACAGAAATCTCTTAGGTTGTATTTCTTTCATTTCAAACCGTACTAGACCTGATATTGCATATGCTACCAACATTTTCTCACAGTTCCAACAAAATCCAGGTATTAAACATTGGCAGGGCCTACTTAAACTCCTAGGATATATAAAATTCACCAGTCAATATAAGCTCCATCTTAAATGCACACAGGTTAAACTAATTTCTTATTCTGATGCCGACTTCGCCGCTAATAGGGACGACTATGTTTCTATGGGTGGCCAGTTAATTCTTTTGGATAGTGCTGCTGTTTCTTGGCGTACTAATAAACAGAAAGGGATTACCATATCAACGATGGAGTCAGAATTTGTTTCTATGTGTGATTGTGTTCGTGAGCAGGACTGGTTTTATAATATTTTATGTGAATGTTCTAATTTAAATCTGATAGAAAATAATTTTGAAATACCTACCCTATATGCTGATAATCAGGCTGCAATACGTTTTACAAAGTCCAGGATTGAGAGTTTCCACACGCGTCATGTTAATATTAAACTATTTTTTATAAGGGATTGGTTTGATGAGGGCAAATTCCATATTGAATATATTTCCTCTAAATTAAATCTTGCCGACCAGTTTACGAAGCCGTTGACAAAAAGTGATTTGTTAAAATTTATAAAAGTGATCTTTATATAAATCTTTCGTGTTTGAATAAATTTCTTCGCTCTGTAGATGCTTTTCATAATTTTTTTTTATTATGTTATCATGGTGTGAATGTGTGTGTGAAATCGTGAGGCGCCTTGCGTATTTGTTCATTGTATATATACAGTATAGGACCCATTATCCGGAATTCTAAAATCCGGAAGACCCAAAATCCAGAATCATTTCAGTTTTTTTTTTTTTTTTTTTTTTATGATTAAAATACATTTTATATCTAAAATCAGAAAAAGAAAGAAAGAAAATCGCCCCTAAAATGAATTATTGTGTGTTTTATTAGGTAGTATTATGAAAATTTAGAAATTAAAACAGAATTTTTTTCTTTCATATGGTGTGGGATGTTTGTGGTCCAGGAAAACCCTGGAATTCCCAGCAATCCACATAAAAAAAAAAAATTCTAATTTATTTTATGATAGATTTCCGGTGATTTTCAACTTCTCATTAAGATCTTTAAAAAAAGAAATGGAAATTTTTAAAGAAAAATCTTTTTTTTTTTTTTTTTTTTTTTTTTTTTAAGCATTCTGCTCTTATGATTGAGACAGTATTCATGTTTAGCAGCATTGATAAAGAAGCAACCATGCCCCCTCATGGCAAGTGGCAGTAATGTACATGTTTGTATATATATACACATTATAGTTATTTTTTTCTTCCTGCTAAATTTATTAGAAAAAAGTATCAGATTTGCAAAAAATCTTGACTTCCAGTTTTTGATTTATTTGCATGTGTTAAGAGCTCTAGAATATAATTCGAATATTTTTTTTTTTTAAATGTCTGTCTGTATGTAAAGTAGTTGCTCCTAGAAGTAAATTAGTACCTGTCAGTTACTGAGTTATGTTTTATAATTAAGGGAAAGCAATAATGGAAAAAGGACCCAAAATCCAGAAAATTCCGAAATCCGGAATTCTTCTGGTCCCGTGGGTTCCGGATAATGGGTCCTATACTGTATATTCATTTTTCATAATTTTTCATATATTGCATATATATTCATTTCTTGTATATATACCTCATATTTACTCTTGTTCATAGTTTGAATATTGCATCATATAATTAATATTGTATATAATGTATATTTTTCATATCACTTTTTCTTTAGTATATCTGCGGAGTGGGGAGTTGTTTTTCATCACTTGAAAATTCTTTTTTGTCAATGGTTATCTAGTAATTAGTTTATTACATCACTTGTGACACTTCTTATGGACTATGGGGAATCTCATGATGGTATTTTGTTAAAATTTTTTTTTTTTTATATGCTGCGGTGGGGGGCAATTGATATCTATCAATTGTCCTCGCACATAAAAAAAATTGTTAATTTTGTGAATATAAATGCTTATATTTTATATATATAGTTGTTAACTTACCTTTAATTTGAATTTAAAAGTTTTCTCTATTTAAACTCGGTCAGCCATCTTTTACTTGCATCGCGCCATTACTAACGATATTTTGTTTACATTGTTGTCGTTGCCAAACTTGCTCTGCTTAATTTTCTTAATTTTTACTGTTGCCACTGTTATTGAAATGATTATAGTAAATTGTATTTTTGGCTATGACCGTTGAGTGGCAATGGTAATGCATTATTTATATGTAGATTTTTGACTTGGCAGTCAGTATAAAAAGATCGCGATGCGAGTGTTAAAGTGCAGTTATCGGCAGTTGTCAGCAATGGGCAGCTAGTCTTCAATTAGAAATGAAGTGGCTGTTTGTGAATAGTTGAGCAGCTCTAAGCTGTTGATGGCTAAGTACTGATGTTGGTACAGCTGAGCTAGTTATGTTTTTTTGGCTATTGCTTTTAAAGAAATGATGGCTGCCATTGTTATTGTTATTTTTACAAATGTTAACTGTTTAAGTTTGTTGTTAAGTTTGTACCCTGTTAAAAGGAATAAAGTTTGAAGTTTTTCGTTATTCGCGAAAACTAAAAAATTTAAAATTGATAATCGATGTTTTTTGAAATGAGGTCGTTAAATTTGATAGTTTCATTGATGTTGATTTTGTTTAGCGGTTTTTTAAACCGCATTTGTTAAGTTTTTGAAATTAAAATTTTTTTCACTTAATCAAGTTATAAAGTTGCTAGCATCCAATAGTGAATTAAATTAAATTATAAGTGACTTTGATCAGATTATGGAATTAATGATATGCAAATTGTGATCTTCAACCTTCAGTAGTATAATCAGTGTGGTAGTGATCTTCAGTTTTAAATGATATAATCATGGTGCGTTTCCCGCTGGTCAACGAGGCGACTGCGGCGTATTTTTTCTTCATCTGTGAAATATATGTGTTCTTTTGAAGATGATGATGTGTCATGATTTTGTCATAGTGAAGTTTAGTCTGCTACATATTGTGCATCATTTGTGAAATGAGGTAACTTTAAATATGTTATTCTTTGAAAATCTGTTGAATATACTTTATTTATTAATATATATTTTTTTGTGTTTCACTGAATAAAATTTGTTTTATTGTTAAAACTTGTGTATTTGATGTGTTATAATAGTTGAACACTGGTCGGGTTATTTTTATTGAAACCCTTAAAAACTTAAAGATTAACGTTTCCACTGTATGTGAAACTGCTTAATAAAATTAATTGAAAGATAGACCTTTAGTCTATATTAAACATCATTCTTCAACGGAAAATTTGACTCTGACTTCGGCTCTGAGTCCACGGCATAAAACTGCCGGGCTCTTAGCCTCACGACTACCTCCTGCTTGCTCTCTTCTGAATCTGATCAAAACGAATTTTTTCGCCGGCGAATTTCGAATGGACGCGCCGTCTTCCACCAATCAGCTTGCGCGAATTCTCGCACATCTCCCGGAAGTCGAGCGTATCGTCACTTCCTCTAATTGTTCTCTCATGTTCTACAAGGTTCCAGAAGGAATTCCCTGCCTGCCTCCCCTCTTATCGGGCGGGAAAAAGGAAGAAGCGATGAAGAAAAATGGCTGACCGGTGAAAGTGAAAAAAAAAACAGTGGCGCGTGTATTTAAAATAGGCAAAATTGTTGTATTAAAATTTTGAAGTTGGATCGCGATATTTTCAACATATATGGATGGGGAATATCTCATTTTAAAGGTAATGATTTGTAGATTACTCCTGTATTGATGTCATTGCCGAGATACCTACCGACAATATTTTATTTTGGAATCTAAAAGGGAAAGTAAAATATTAAGGAATGGTTATAATTGACTGTTTGTAAAATTGTTTCATTAGATTTTGAGCGATTTAGCGTTATATCTGAATACGAAATTATTTTAGAATGTAGTATTACAGGAGTAATTAGGTTTTATGGTGGATTATTATCCATAATTACATATATTGTCTATTTTAATAACTTTTAACAATGTCTGCATCGGGAAATTTTAATGAAATAAATGTTACTGATATTTTTAACGATGTATACGTCGGGAAATTTTAATTTAAAAATGTTACTAATAAACCAGTGTGTAACAGAAGAAATATATTTTTTCCTTTTCAAATGTAACAATAATAATAATAATAAAGATTCTTGTTATAAACAAAGTCAATTAGTAGTACAATTTCCATCTGAGGATATTGTTGGCAATCATTTTTCATCTATTCATTAGGAATTCAGGACCATGCTTCATATCAACACTTTGTTTCTTATTGTTTTGTTTTCTCATTTTATTATGTATGGCATCAGTTTTTCTGCTTTGGAAGCAGAATGAGAGCTAAACTAGACTTGACATGCGTCTCAGTGCCATTCTATACATTTAAATGAAATGCTTTTTATTATTATTATTTATATATATATATAAATAAATATGTAATTTTAATTACAATACCTATGTTTTCGACCATGCTCTTTAATTTAAGATTGGTTTTGTTTCAATAGAAATTTTACTGATTCATACTTGATCATACTAATACCCTTAGTAGCCATATGATCAAAATGAACAATTTTGGTTTTTTGCCTTAAAGCTTAGATTCCCATCCCCCCCCCTCAAAATATATGAATATGCAGTAATAAAAATAAGGAGGAAATATCTCTACTGATTATGCAAAAAGTCCATGATATGCTAGTAGCAATTACGAAATTTTATCAATCAAATGAAAATATTCCAGACAATATTTTAATATGTACAATTGTTTAAAATTGAGAAAGAGATCAAAAGTAGGTCAGTTATCAAAAAAAGATAATTTCCTTTTTTAGATTAATAACTATTACGTATTGTCATTCTTTTTCCTTCTGTAATGTTTTTAAAACAAGCAACATTATTAATACCGAGAAAATAATCTTAAATATGTAAAAGAGAATCTTTATAACACTTGGGCGAGCGTTGGTTCTATATATTGCTACATAAACATACTTACCTGTAAAGTTCAGTTTTACAGTTACTGATACAGTTTAAAATGAATTAATTTAGTATTTAAAATAAACAAATTAGTGATCTAAAAGTAAGTAATGAAAGATGTAAATTTACAATACCCACTTTTTAAAGAAATCAAAGTCACTATTACAAAAATAAAAGTCGTTGTAGATAGTCTATTTTGTTTTTTCTGATTTGTGTTTGATAAAGTCTAGAAATATCATCATTTGCCCTTTCTGTAGGATGTTCTTCAGACTGTTAAAATTTCAGAAATAGCAGTCTGGTTATCCTGTTCGAATTTTGTATTTGGCACAGTTGTGGATGTAGGTTGATTATAAGTTTGAGATGTGAAATGGAAATGATCAGGAAAGAAAACAACTTTACGTTCAAGGATTGAAGAACTAGCTGGATAGATCAGATCAATATCTGATCAAAATATCTTTTGCTGTTTATTTTGATCATGTGAGAGTGACACCAGATTAATTATATCAAAAGATTTATGTCTTTTAAAAAATATAAAGTGTTGTGGCATATTAATAAGTTACTTAAGAAAGGCTTTCGAAATCTTTACATAGGGAAAATTTTTTGAAATACTTAAAATTTAGTAAAATAATTTTTGAAAACATACTACATTGTAAAAAACAAATTTTTTGAATACAAAAAAAAATATTTTATAATTGCATTAAATTTTCCTAGTATTTTCAATAAAAGACACCAACTTCAATTGAGAAAAGAAAAAAACATTTATATTGCTAGCAAATGTGTGTGAATACTGTGGATTTCTGGAACCTCTTTATGAAGGCTGAAGGAAGATCAGATAAATATACAAGCTATGATTTTAAACACATTTCAGCTTAAAACTTATTTTCATTGTGGTTATTTCAACACTTTTATGAGAGAGAAAGAATAGACTACTATATATAAATATAACAAAATTATAAACATTTTTGTCAAAATATGTTTAAAAATGGAATAATCATTATAATATTATTGATTTATTCTTTGCATAGTCTAAATTTAACATATTATATAACTGGTTTTCATATTTCATTACGCATATAAATTTACATATTTTATTAATTTAAATTTAATTTAGCATTTGAAACTGAAATTCTTCTTTAATGCGAGGTGTAGCAGAAGTCATAATGATAATACAGAAAATAAATAAAAAATAAGAGAGGGGGAGAGATGGAGAGAGAGAGAGTAGAACTATTAGAAAATAAAAACATGTATGGTTATAATACCTTCGTTCAATGACTCTCCATAATTGTCTCCACACTTCTAAATTTTTTTCAAATGGAGTTAAATAAATATGTTCTTCCTCTTGTGCACTAATTAAAAAAAAAAAAAAAAAAAAAAAGATGAAAGAAAGGAAAATTTTAAAGATTTCAAATTTCATGATATACTAAAAATCTATTCATGTTTATTTTTCATCTTACATATTAAGAAAATACTTACAGAGCTAATTTGCGTCTCCACTGGAGAAATGATTCTTTTTCTATGGCATCCAGCATCTCTTTGGATGTAGAAGAATCCCAGTGAGGCCTAAAAATTTTGATAATACATTTATAAAAACATACAATACAGATTACAAGATACATATAGCAAAGATTAGATATGTTTAGAATTCAAATACCTTTTCATCAATAAAAAAAGCTGACAAATTCTCTTTTACAATAAAGAAATTGGTTATTCTATTTACAGCACATTACTATCATACTAAAGAAGATGCACATTTATCCCTTTCCTCCTTTATTTCATTTATTTTTTTTTTCAGAAGAAAAAAATCCTCCAAAACATGCAAAATTATCAATATAAAATTTGGCATATAAATACTGGCATACTTGTTTTGATCATATAAGTCCTGATATCATAGTAAATACTAGTCGTCATAATGGAGTAAAAGGGCTTCCAAAATTAAAGTTTAAAAAGTTAAGCTGTGAACCATGTAAAATTAATAAACAATGGAGAATTTCATTTAAATCAATAGAAGACAGTAATCTAAAAGGACCACTTGAAAAATATTTATGGATGTCTGGGGATTCTTAAAAGTTGATGTGTATTCAAAACGAACTGCTGTATACCCTATTAAAGAAAAGTCACAGATGCATGAGGTTTTTGAAAAGCACATTGCTAGGGCTGAGCATTTCTTAAGTAAAAAATTAAAATTTATTAGAACTGATAATGGTACAGAATTCAATAATGAATTTTTTAAGACCTATTGTGAGAAAAATGGTGTCACTCACGAATTCATAAATACTTTCAAACCCGAACAGAATGGCATTTGTGAAAGATTGAATCAAACAGTTTTAAATTGTGTTCATGCCATGTTGAAAGATATTAATTTACCATTTAGTTTTTGGCCTGAAGCATGTCTTTAATTCTGTCATACATGAAATAGAGTTATACACCGTGGACAACAAAAACACCTTTTGAACTTCACACAGGGCACAAACCTTCTATAAGGCATCTTAGACCGTTTGGTCTAATTTGTTATGTTGGTGTACCTAAACAAAAGAGACTACATAAACTTGAGTCTAAAACTAAAAAGAGGATTATTATTGGATACGCTTTAAAAACAAAGAGTATCTGGATTGAGGAAGAAAATAAAGTTATTGAATCTTTAAATGTACCTTTTTCAGATAAAATGTACAGTCGCAGTGGAGCTGTGATGGGCACTCCATTAGAAAGCTTGGATTTGTTGTCGGATGAATTGGTTGATTGTAAAGCTTCCGATCCCATAGAAATTGTGACACATAATCCTAGTGTTTCTGATGATGATGAGCCATTAGTCCCTGCAGATCCCCCCTCAATCTGATATAGTTTGGAATAGGAAAGCTGTCTCAAGAAAAATAGGGGATAAAGTGGATATATACTATTACCTTGAGAATAAAAATACACATTTAAGATACCTTAATGATGCTGAGAAATATTGTGAAAAAAAATATAATTAAGTTTGATGCTTCCTTGTTTGAGTTTTCAGGGAAGAATTTGTCTCAAGGTGTAGTTAATCAGAAGGTTGATTCCCCAGTCTCCAATTTTATGAATAAAGATAAGGAAGTTCATGCATCACTAGATATAATTGTTCCTAAAACTTTTAACCAAGCTGTAAAATCAAAAGTGTCTTTTACACTTTTGGAACTACATTTCCATTGCCTTTTTCACAGAATGGAAAAAGGCAATGGAAGAGGAAATTAATAGCATGATAGATAGTAAAGTTTGGCATTTAAATGTTTTACCTGCAGGAAAAACTGCATTGGGAAATAGATGGGTTTTCGCTCTTAAGAAACATGAGCACGGGAAAACTGCACGTTTTAAAGCAAGGTTCGTGGCTCAGGGGTTTCACCAAGTAAAGGGCAAAACATATGACGAAACTTTTTCACCTGTAGTCAATTTTTCTGTTGTGTGGTTCTTCTTTGCACTGCTGGTTTCATGTTTCAAATGGCACAATACACAATGTGACGTAAAAGTGCTTATTTATATGCTCCATTGCATGAAGAAATTTATATGGTTCAGCCACAGGGGTTTTCTGTTATCGGGTAGGAACAATTAGTCTGTAAATTAGATTGTGCTTTATATGGACTCCACTAAAGTGGTAGACTTTGGTATTACAAGTTGAACAAAGTTTTGTTAGATGTAGGCTTTAGGAAATTTAACTGGTGTAACTGTACTTATTATTTTGAAAATTTTATTGTACTTCTGGTATATGCAGACGACCTTGTTATTTTTCAAAAAACACAAAAGCAGATTGATAATATAATTGGCATTTTGGAACAAAATTTGACCTGAAAGTGCTGGGAAAAACCAAGAAGCTATTAGGGATTGAGTTTACTTACGACGAAGAAGGAGTTCAGTTATCTCAAGAATTGTATATTAATAAGGTATACGAAAGATTTTGTTCATTTAATACTCCTTTTTCTTCTCTCCCTATAGTGAAATTTTCCAAAACAGATTGTCCTGTCAATCAGCATGAAATTGACGAGGTAGCTAAATTACCCTATCAGAATGTATTGGGTTGCCTGTCTTTTATTGCTAGTAGAACCAGGCCAGATATTACTTATGCTATCAACATATATAGTCAGTTCCAGAATAATACAGGTTTAAATCATTGGTATGGATTAATTAAATTATTGGGATATGTTTTATGTACTAAAGTTTTTAAATTAAATATTTCTTGTAGTGTTCCTGAGTTGATAGCTTATTCTGATTCAGATTTTGCAAACAATAGGGATGACTTTATATCATTAGGAGAACAAATAGTGTTTCTTAATAATAGTCCTATCTCTTGGCAGACTTTTAAGCAAAGAGGTGTTTAGTCTCTCAGTCATGGAGAGTGAATTCATATCAATGTGTGAATGTGTCAAGGAGCTCAAATGGATTGACGATATTTTGCAGGATTGTGTTGAATTTAAATTAATCCCAGGTCATCATAAGAGTGCAATCTTTTTTGCAGACAATCAAGCTGCTATAGATTTCACAAAGTCACTAATTGAAAATACTCGTTCTAAACATATAAACGTAAAGCTATTTTTAATTAGAGAATGGTTGTTTGAATCCCTTTTTAAACTTAGACATATTCGTAGTGATTTTAACCTTTCTGACCCATTCACCAAGCCCCTTACCAAAAGTGAATTAATTAAATTTAATCAAAAGGTTTTCTTAAAAGTAAATGTTTAAAAGTAAATGGTTTTATGGAACTTTGTTTCCTGCTAATATGTATTTTTCATTTTCATTACCTATGTGTTGTGTATTTTTATTTATAAAGAAACTTTAGATATTATTTTTGAATGAATGAAGTCATAGGCCTATGCATGTATCATGTATGTATTTGTTTTATATGAATGTTTTTATGGGATTTTCATTTGGTGTTTTTCATCATTGTACGTATTATTTTGAATATGCATGTTTTGTAATGGAAATGGAAAATATGCTCTGTTATTTTTTTTTTTTTTTTTTTTTTTTTTTGTATATTAATCGTCTTACAATTTTTCTAGTAGTATCCTGATGTGATGGAGTCATAATGCATCTAAAACTGTTGATGAAAACTTGAACTGTACTATATGGAATATCTGATTTGAAGTTAGAGAATTGCCTCTATCTTTTGTGGCTACGTATATCATTATATCTACTGGTTGATGAATCTTATGATGAGTCCATTGATCAATCTTATGTCCAGCTTCAAGTTTTTAAAGATTATTGTTAATCATTTATTTATTTATTTTTTTATTTTTTACATGTAAATTGTTTGGCAATTTGTTAGTTACATTGAAACGACATGGTGGGGGGCATTTTGTTAGAAATATGTTAGCTTCCTTTGTTCCATGCAGTTTCAATTTGTGTTCTTTTGGGAAATTAATAAGTTTTATTATATTTATGGAGGCTACTCACATATGGGGAAAGTATTAAATAAGTAAAACAGTATACATATATATTTAACTTAAACTCTTTATGAAGATAATATATTAAAGAAGTTCTGTTCTTTAAACCTCATTCGTTTGTGATGTCTGCTGTTCATCTAAATAGGTGTCTCTTAATAGCCATTGACTGTAGTTTGATCCACTGAGAGATATAAATGGGAAGGATAAATATCATCGTCCTCTCTTTTTGTTTATGCTCTGATAATGAGTGTGTAACTTTTTTTGCTTAGCCTTTAGGGCTAATCATGTTTTGATTTTTAATTTTTTTTTTAATGTTATGTTATGAAGCTGTGGATTAGATAGTTTATTTCAAAGGATGGTTTTTATGGCAGACCTGGATGTCAGAGAAGTTTTTTTGATTATTTATTTTTTATCAATGATTGCTATTTAAAATATAGTCGTTCAAAATTTTTTTACTTAATGTTTGTTTTTCTTTCTTCCGGTAGTACTCCAATATATATCCAAAGTTTAAGCACGTTAGTTTAATTTAAATTACGTTGCTTTGATTAATTAAAAGTATAAAATAGCTGCCAATCAATATGGATATTTTATTATGTTTATATGTTATATAACTTTTCTACAAATTTTGTTAAGTTTTTCTGTTTAATAAATTTATTGTTATTGTTTTTAAAACTTTGTCAGTCTTTAATTATATAAACTCTAAACATAAATTTCAAGTTTTAAAACTGAATTAAAATAGGTTTTTGCTAGAAATTGTGCTTAACAAATCTCTGCTAAATCAAACTAAAGTAAAATTAAGTTTTTGCTAATATAGACCTTTCACCTCCTAGCCCTAGGTCTTCATCAGCAGTTGTGTAGGTCTGTGAAAACTAGATTGTATTCTCTTTCATCTTCAACATATTGCATCAAATGGTGTCAATTCCAATTGGTTCGATTTAGGAATCGAGCTAGGAGGTGAAAGATCTAAATGAAGTATGTAAGGTCTTTTTATATAAATTTAATGCAATTACTTCATTTATAAAAATTATTAAGAGCCTAAAAAGAAGTTTTTTTTTTTTTTTTTTTTTTTTTTTACTAGTAGCACACCGCTTTTTTTAAACATGAAGGAAATTTTGCAATTTTTTTTTTTTTTTTTTTAATCAGTGCTAACACAGAATTTTTAAAATGACAAAGAGCTGGGGGAAAAAAAAAAAAGAAAAGAAGAACCAGGAAATTTATTTTAAAAAATTATATAAACTAGTATTGCTCAGTTGTCAAAACTCAGTCATTTTTTTTTTTTTTTTTAAGAAAGCATTTAACTAAAAAATATAGAAATTCAAAACTACTGTTTAAATAACATTTACAATAAGTAATCTAGCCTTAAAAAAAAAAAAATATATATATATATATATATATATAAATATCCCATTGAAAAGCAAAACCAAACTCATATTTAAACATAAAATTCCAGAATAAATCAAGTCAACAAAAACTTAACGAAATTAGCAAACAAACTAAAACCAAATAGAGTACGAAAAATATCTTTAACATTAACCAAAAATGAAACAGAGGGAAATTAAAATTAATATGGAGACAGGCGGCATGGCTTACAACATGCACTGCAGGGTTAAACTAGTTTTACGCATGCAACGTTCCCCTCACCTGCCAAGACCAAATGAAAAAAACTCATGAAACCAATTCTCTAACTCATCCTTCCTTTCAAACAACATTTTCAGCTCAGTACTCCTTTTATACTGATTCACGAATTGGTATGTCATACTTTTCACCAAATCTCTATGGAAACCCTGAGCTATACTCTGACGACACCATTCTACCATATCCTCAAACATCTCTTCCAAGTCTGAATTTAATCTAGCAATACGTATTAAACCATTTCTAAATACATTCTTTTTAACTGAAATATGTACGTTAGATGTAAAATGCATTAACTTTATTGTTTTAAAATTAAAGTCTTTTCTTTTGTCATAAATTCTAGTTACCAAATTATCATTCTCTAATTTTATATTTACGTCTAAATAATTTATATTTTTACAATTCATTGAGGAGGGTTCTAGTTTTAAATTCTTAGGGTAGTACTGAAAGTCAATATCTGTATTTTCATCATTCAACCTTATCAATACTAGGTCATCGATATATCTACAACATAAAGTTTCTCTGTTTAAACTATTGTTCTTTTCATAAATATGTAAGCAGATATCAGCTAGTGTAGAGCTGCAACTCCCCCCCCCCCCATTGGGATTCCGAAAACTTGTTTGAACACTTTATTTCCCTCATACAGATAGTTCTCTTGAACGACGAACTTAAACAAATTAACGAAAAAATCTTTATCACTTTCTTTATTACTATATTTATTATAAAATTCTATAACTTTTTCCTTTAAATCTGTTAAATCAATAGTATTATAAAGGTCTGCAAAATCGTAAGCATATAGGCTGGTAATTTTATTTGACTTAGTTATTCTAGTTAAGTAACCCAATAATTCACAACTATTTTTTATTATAAAAGATTGTTCTCCCAATAGCATTTTTTCAAACATTTCACTCAAAACCTTCAACAACTTTTTATTAGGTAATTCAAGATAAGTTCCATAACCACAAGTCACCACTCTAAATTTCACAGGGTTTTTATGAAACTTTGGCACTAATATTAAATATGGGAAATTTTGGCTTTTCTGTTTTAGTTTTAGCTTTTTATAAAATGCCTTAATCCTATTCTCAATAACTGTAACTTTCGAATTAATAAGCTCATAATTTTTTGTATTATTATAACTTTCGCTTAAAATCTCACCATACAGTTTTTTACAAATTATTGCATAGCTTGTATTAGCTTTATCAACGTAAGTTACTATAAACTTCTCCCAAAGTTCTTTAATTGATTTCATTAGTTCTAAATATTTTTCATGTGAAACAACGTCACCATCCCTCACATATTCTCTCTTTAAATCCTTAAAAATATGATATTTCCATTCTTCGAAAACAGTATATGGTAAATTATATTTGTACATCATTTTTTGTATAAAAATTTCTATATTAGAATTAAGCCGTTTTAGTGCGGCACTTTTTGTTGTCATACGCTTAATTCTGTATTTAGTACCATATTCCATAAGTCTTCTCAACTCTTCGTCCTGTATAACTTCCAAATTCCCCGTAATGACATGTCCATGATCTTTATTTACATAATCCATATATATTTCTTCATGACATTTACATACACTTTCTTCAACACTCAGCTTTAAATTTTTTGCGTAATCATTATAATTAAATATAATGCGTCCCAATGGTTTATCATATCTAAATGCCTTAACGATTTTTAACTTTCCTACTGGTAAAAGATTATTATATTTATTTAATAATTTATTAAAGTTAACATCTTTGTAATGCTCCCCCATGTAATCCAATACACAATAAATTTTGTCAACTCTGTCCTCTTGACATATCTTTAACTCACAATACTTTTGTAATTTCTGTTTTTTGATTCTATATCTCAAAAGATCCAAACCTAAGTCCATATTCACTTTTCCTGTATTAGATTGCAAAAATCTTAATATATCTGGAATTAATTTCTTTTTCATGTTAAATACAATTCCTTTAATAGCCTTAACACTATTTTTATTATCCCAGTTAACTATCGCATTCTCAATATCTTTACAAGTATTTAACTTTCTAGACCTATATTTGTTTTTTCTTTCACTTACTCCTCCTTTCTCTATGTATTCACATCCAATGTCTTTATATAGTTTTTCATAAATGGAATCATCCATTTTTTTAGAATTAAAGTTTTTTATTACATTACTTTTATTAAACATAACATTTAAACCATATGGATATACCGTTCCATATCTTATCATCATATCATTTTCACAAATTAATCTTTCCAATTTATTTGGAACTATTTTCAAAATAGATATACTTATGTTTTCTATGCCATGTTCTGCAAAATGTTTGATTTCAATGTCCTGATCTTCTCTTTTACTTTTAAGGTTCCTAATGTCAGATTTATGATTATTGAAACGTATATTTATTTGATTAGATGTTTCTCCAATATATAACCTGTCACATAAATTGCATCTTAATTTATATATATATATATATATATATATATATATATATATATATATCAATATTAGCATTTTTACGTACATGATGATTCATATCCCTGTGAACATATCTATCTATTTCACCCAATTTGCCTCTCAATTTGATTGATCAAAGTTCTCCGTCTGTGCAATTCAATAGCAAGGAACCTTGTCTATATTGAAACAATATGTCAACAGTTTAAAAAACAAAATGAAATTATACTGACTTCTCTTGCCAGACAAATAAAAAATACCACTGGTGTTCAAAATTAAAACAACAACCTGTTTTCTCGTTTTCTTTTGTGCATAACTTTTAAACAAATAAACATATGAGTATAAAATTTGGATGGCATGTTTGTTATCATACCACAAATCGAATTTTATATAACTTTAGCATAAATAATAATTTTTAAACTAATAATTATTCAATTTTTCTCAAAAGTTACCTTTGGAAAAAATGAAAAATTTCAACAATTTTAGAAAAGAAAACTTGACGAAAAATGGTTTTAACCCTCGAAGTGCTATCGTCTCGCTGCGAGATGATTCGGATTCCCACTAGAGTGCTATCGTCTCGCAGTGAGATGATTTGTAAAATCTATATAACAACTCGTAAAATCGAGATATCAATCGATTTTACAAATAGTCTCACTAGAAATGCACGATGTCTTAAAAATGCCTTCAAATGCTAAACTAAATCAAGGTTTCTCTTTCTGTATTCACTTTTCTTTTACTTTTATAACGAACTTTAAAAAAATATATAGCTACTAATTTGTAAACTATTCTCAACACCAGAATAATAATAATGTCAATAAATAATTTTACAATGAACAATGCTATCAATTTTCATGCTTGTCTGTATATTTTTTAAAGAGTTATTCACAAGTGAAAAACAGAAGATAAAAGAAGAAACAAAAAAGTGATCACAGGAAGAGAAATCAGGTTTTAATCTAACACACAGATGCATGTGCATCTTTACCTATCTGCAATGCTTCCTTATATTCATTTTTCGTTAAGTTTTATTTTTTAAAATTGTTAAAATTTTTCATTTTTTCCAAAGCTTACTTTTGAGAAAAATTAAATAATCATAAGTTTGAACACTATTACTTTTGCTAAAGTTATATAAAATTTGATTGATGTCATAACAAATATGCCATCCAAATTTTATGTTCATATGTTTAATTGTTTAAAAGTTATGCACAAAAGAAGAAAACGAGAAAATAGGTTGTTGCTTTAATTTTGAATACCAGTGTACATACTTTACAATAAAGTCCCAAAAATACGTTGAATCATGTATCACGAGCTGTTGTATTGCATTTTGAAAAATTGCACATTTAGATTTAACAATTTTCTTCTGAGAGAATTTTTGACACAAAGATTACATGTATAAAATCAAAAGTGTATAAAAATAAAGGTATTTTTGTCTAACTTCTTGCCCTCTTATATATATATATATGTGTGTGTGTGAACCGTCTGAAAGTGCTAGTACCAAGTGACTTTTAATGCTTTTATGTATATACATATATACATTTCACTTAAAAAAGGAAGAGACACTACACAGGTTAACAAAGTAAAAAATAGCAAAATGACAAAAAAGAATTAAAAAATTATGAAAAGCATTGCACACCTCCTAGGAATACAAAGAATTTCTTTATTTTTATCTTGAGCAGACGAAATTAAAGCCTTTTCTTTTTCAGACAAGAGTCCATTTGATTCATCTTTTTCAACAAGTTTAATATCAGAAAATTCTGAAATTAATAAAAAAATAAAATATAATATTTAGGAAAATTGAAAACAATTGTATGCATCAGTAACTATATAAAAATTTCATATATTCAAAAAATTTTTTCGAATGTATACCTACTACAACCATACCCAACCCAACCAAGTCTACGAATTCAAGGTGAAAAAAACTTCCTTTAGCTTCAAGATTCATTCTTTCCAGTGTTTGTTAAATTCTTAGCAACAAAGTTATGAAGTCTTCACTACTTGTGACCTTCGAATATGAATTCCTCTTGATATACATAATCTTTCTGGCAAGCATCTATAACTGCCACCTATCCCATGATACATATATATATTTTCTACTATCATTTATCAATTGTATGATCTGAAGACGCCATGAAAATCAATGGCGAGAAGCTTTGTATATATTGTTGTAAATTAGATTTTAAAAAATATAAATGCATTTTAAAGTATACTTAAATTTTTAAATGTACTTTAATGGTGCACGCAGGATTAAGTCAAGCGTGGTGCCACCTCCTGGAAGAGCGTCAACAGCCCAGGAGCAGAATTATATCCGATGTTCTGCAACGAGACATTAAAATTTGCAGATGTTCTGCAGGTATTTTGTCCAAATTTGTCAAAGCACAGTAAAATGCAAAATAAGCATAAAAATAATACTCATTAGTAAAATATTTATTACACATTTATAATAAAACATGATTTAAAATTTTTATAATCTAAAACTGAGGAATACACCCAGAATTTGCGATTTTTTCAATGGCTTTTGGCATTATTATTGTCACATTAATGTGGATATACTACTTACAAAATGTTTATAAATTTTGTCTATACATTGAAACAATGACTGTTTCCAGCAATTTTCTAGTATGCTAACAGATTTACAGGTCAGTTGAACATATCTAGGTTTTATTAATTTTAGAATGTTAGCTGTATCAACATCATCAAGTTAGGGAATAGATGAAATGTTCTGCAAAAACCTCAATTGTTCTGTGACGTGCATCGCAGTTTTAAGCACTATTTGCTCCAGGGGTCAACAGAGAAGAACTACTTCAGTTTTGACTGCTGCAGGCCACAGAATGAAAAGGTAAATCCGCCATGAAAGTCACTACGACTGAAAGGTAATGGAGCTTTATGAAGTTTTTAGTTAATAAGTATAATAGTGTTTTAAAGTGTTTACTAGCTTTTTAATGTTATTTTAATTATTAATATGTACATTTTTTTTTTTTTTTTTTTATCTCAATTTATGAGATGTTTTTACTGTCACTCAATATCAACCTTTCTTATTTTTTCAATCCCCTCCACGGAAGATCAAAATTTTAATGGCATGGACCACTTCAAGAGGTGAATCCTAAACACCTAGACCATCACCAACTGTCCACTGTTTAGTTGTGTGATATTAAACCTACTCAATCTTCAGAGGTTTGTCCAGACTTTTCAGACAATGTCCTGTTTTGGAAAAATCGTGAAAATCTACACACATAAGTTTGTGAATCAAAACTAGTGTAAAAATCAAGTTCTTCTGAACTTTTCAGCTAAGGTCTTCTATTTGTTCAATTGTGAAAAACGTAATTTTGCAAAATAAAATTACAATTAAAATCATTTCATTTTAGACAATGAAGGTTCACTTTTATAGAATTAAACTCACACATATGCACAGAAAACTTTTAGAAATTAGAAACTAAATATTAGCTTTTTGGGAAAATACAACAAAGCACGTCCGATTATTCAGGCAGTCTCTTTGCTCCATGTAAGATTAATTTTCAAAATGAGAAAATTACCAAAGGTCTGTTTTTAAGAAGAAAAATTTTGCGAAGGGTCCTATACCAGATCTAGTTTTACCTCTGGTCAAATCCCTGATCTTAACCTCCCTTTTTCCCCTTCCAGCAAAGTTGGCTTGGTTCATTGATGGTTTGCGTAGCCCAGTGTATAAGAGGAATGTGATCATTTGAGATCAGCTCCAAGATTTTTGTGAATCCTCAATTGCTATCATTTTGATCTTAAAGAAACAGCTTTATGTTTTAACATATTAGATTTTAAAATTACAATAGAAACAACAATACCTGCATCATATTCATCTTGAGCTAGAGCAGCTTTGTCAAGAAAATCATCAAGAGATGTTTGTTCTGTAACACTTTTAAGGTTTAACCTCCCAAAATCTCTACCGTCAAGCAGATCACTTGTGTGTCTCTAGAAATAAGAAAAAAGAAAAAAAAAAAAGTTAAAAGGTACAACTTTATAATCATTCATACTTCTAAATAGTGAATCACTATCTAGTTCTAGTATTAATTTTTGTTAGCACAAGAAATTAAATATAAGTTTAGTTTAACAATCATGATACTTTGAACTGTGTAGAAAATAATAATAAAAAATCTTTTTCACAAAATCTTAGTTTTCATAAATTTCCATGTATCTATACTTTGAAATAAAAAATAAATCATATGTAAAACTTGCACAATAAATTAATAATAATTATAAGATAAACTTTTTATAAATCACGTTTTTAAATTTTCTGTTTAATCATAGCTATAGAACTAACTATATTAGCATTTTATCAATGTGTATTGTTACGAAATTGTGAATAATTGTATTTATTTTTGTATAAATTCTTTCAAAGAGGCTTAGTTAGTTGATAAAATGTCAATTTTCTGCATTTCCAGCTCTCTTTCGTGTTAAAATAGTTTAATTTTCCCTTTAAAATGCATTAAAAAGCTCCAATAGGCAGGTAATGGATTTGGTGCCAAATCTGGCAACTTATTACCCTTGGCGACTTTTGGCGAGAAAATTCTTATTATCAATATTCCAAAGATGGGCGTTCTAATGTGACTGGTTAAAGAGTGACGGAAAATTTGAATTAAAAAAAAAAAAAGTTGGTTTTAAAAATAAAATATTAATCCTTTCAGAACAACATATATTTGCATGATGAGCTACATTAGCACTTTATCAATGTGTAGAAAATCTTTAAAGTGATAATGACGTCAATTTTTGGCAGATGCATAATTTAACTTTTTACGATTTTTTAACACTCACGTTTAATTAAATGTATTTATTTTTATGTCAAAAGAAAATGAACTCATAAATTTTTTTTGGCAACAATTAAATTATAGCTAATATTTTAATGACTATTTTTATTGCTATTAGGAGCTTATTATTTTCATATTTTAATTAATTTAAAAAAACTATTCAAAATCTGACTTTGAAGTATTGTGTTGTCACCGGGTTCTGAGCTACTGTGAAAGTTTCAAATGTCTAGCTAGTAGGGAAGTTAGTTAAAAATAGATTGCAAGATTTGTATCGCACAAACAAACAAACAAATTGATAAATCATTTTATTTGCAATACAACATAGTACATTACAATTCTTTTAGTATTGAGCTTTTAGTATTATGTATTTAATCAGTAAAATAAAAATGCATAGCCTATTTTATAGAAAAATATAACTTTTTTTTTTTTTTTTTTTTTAATGACTGTTGATATTGCAAGTTTTTAAGAAAAATCAATAATTCTGATGTTAAACAAGCTTGAATTGCATCTGAAATTCTTATAATTATCGTGAGACAAGAGAAATATGAATGCTTTCTGGACACAGTGGCGGATTTAAAGGGGGGGGGGGTCAGGGGGCTGAAGCCCCCCACCCAAAAAAAAAGTACTGACATTCACAATTGACTATTACAGTTGTAAACTTTTCTTTGATCTTGAATAACACCTTGAACAATCTTAGCCCCCCCTCCCCCCCCCCCAAAAGGCAAGTTCTGGATCTGCCACTGTCTGGACATGTATAAATTTTAATAAATTTAATATTTACTCGTGCAGATTTTTTAAAAATTTATTATTATTTTGCGGCAAAATGGTTCTATGCTCAATGTTGGTAGATGTGAGGTGCCGGGTTCAATCCCATTATATATTTTTAATATTTTAACTAAGTTTCATCCCACTATATCATATTTATTGGTGTATAAATCAATCGGCGTATAGGTCTTAAATCAATGTGTAATTCTAAAATTAGAAAAAAAAAAAAATATATATATATATATATGTAGGAAGGCGAATTTATGTGGGCTTTATAAATCAACTAATGCTTAATTACTATTAATCACTTAAAATTTAATAAAGAATTAAAGTATTTACAATTATTTACATAGATGCTAATGAGCATTTAAAATTAATTATCAAAGTATATTCAACAGTTCGTCAAATTAACTATAATTCGTCACATAAGTAAATCATTTGGCATTTCTCAACAGACGTCGAGTGTAAAAAAACCAAAGTAATCAAAATAGGCATTGCGCTAGTCACGCACACAAGCTACGTCGGAGACTCGTCGAACTCTGAACCTCATTCCTTCAGCGCTCTTTAGCAGTAGCCCGCTCAGGAAGTAATGCCATTCACGTCATGATCACGCACTTCCTTTAATATTCTGAGACTCCGTCAAATGATCAGCTGCTTGGATTCTGAGTTGCTGGAAAGCCAAGTAAGGGGGGAAGAACAGAATGCCGGCCCGCTACAATCGGCCATCCTGTATCGGCTGGACCTCCAGGCGATCACACTGAAAAATACAAAAAAAAAAAAAAAAAAAAAAAAAAAGCAACACAAAATAATAACATACTTATTTACAAATTTTTACAAATCTTCAAAAATTTTTGTTTTTAAGCTAAGTTATCCCACATTTGAGGATTTTAGCTTTTGTAGATGTGCAATAGGAGCCTTCATGGGGTTCATTTCTAACTTTCTCATCAATATCATCATTTTTATTTTTAATTGTTGCACAGTCACAAAAGAAGGTCAATTTTGGGTTTACGGCAACTTGGTTGCCTATAGTATCAGTTTCTGGTGACCGTCCACTCAACTTGCATTTTATTTTATTTTTCTTTTTAACTCTAGAAGAATGTTTTTTATCATGTGTACTCAAATCTTTACTTTGGGGTTCAAAATTATTTTGGGACTCGAACTCGAGACTCTCTAATCGATCATTTTCAGTTTTAATGCCTTTTAAGGCTTCTGTTGCATCATGTTCAGTCGAAAAGTCTATGATGGCAGTCTTATATGTAGGGAAAACTTCAAATTTTATTTGTACAGCTTTGGGGAATAATATGGCTATCTCGCTAATTGTGGCCGTCAATGGAAGTGATGGGATGAATAACTTTCTCAAATTTACACTGGCAGTCTTTTCTTTTGGGATATTTAGTCTTTTACACTCGATGGAATTTATCGTCGATGGCTTTTCTCTGGATTTCTTCCTTTTAAGGAGTCTGGAATTATCGTCAACTTTTTCTTTTAACTTTTCCAACTCTTCGGCTAACTGTGAAATTTTTTCAACTAGGGCTTGTTTCTCATCTTTCTTTGAGTAAGTGTTTTCAGGGTTTAGCGGCTTCATTCGGTAAACATTCGTCTGACTTCGTCCCTTTCGGTGCGGCTCCTCCTCTTCATCACTATCATCATCTGTCTGGAAAACACTCGTTTGACTTTGTTTCTTTCGTCGAGGCTCCTCTTCTTCCTCACTGTCATCATTTACACTATTTTCGTCCCTCAAAAGGATCTTATCGTCATCACTTTCGTCGTTTTCGTCATTTTCACTTATGGCTTTTTCGGGAGATTCTAATAATTTTTTTGACAGCATAACAGGGTGAGGGGTTATATTTTCACATTTTTTAGCATTATTCAAATTTTTATTTATTTCTGGGGAATTTTCAAAATTTTTGCTCTCAAAGTTAATGGGGGCATCAATAACAACATTCGATTTAATTTCGTTTTGATATGTATTTACAGGGAGTACTGTTACTAAGTTTACCTCTAGAGAATTACACTTATATTTAGCTGTTCAGCAACAGTTTTTCAAAAATAGATAAATAGTTCAGTTCACAAAAAGTTTATGCAGTTTATCCACTCAAAAAAAAAAAAGTTCACATTTTAAAAAAGTAAATGTTCTGTTCTTTATCACCTTCAATCCAAAATTTAAGTTAAGTAAAAACTCACAGTTTATTCTCGATCCTAATCAATTACGAGCGATGTTAACTAAAAATTAACGTTCTATCAAAGTTTAAGTTAAATTAAAAATTAACGTTCAATCCGAAATTCCCGTTACATCCCACTTCTGACTTGTAGGAAGGCGAATTTATGTGGGCTTTATAAATCAACTAATGCTTAATTACTATTAATCACTTAAAATTTAATAAAGAATTAAAGTATTTACAATTATTTACATAGATGTTAATGAGCATTTAAAATTAATTATCAAAGTATATTCAACAGTTCGTCAAATTAACTATAATTCGTCACATAAGTAAATCATTTGGCATTTCACTACAGACGTCAAGTGTAAAAAAACCAAAGTAATCAAAATAGGCATTGCGCTCGTCACGCACACAAGCTACGTCGGAGACTCGTCGAACTCTGAACCTCATTCCTTCAGCGCTCTTTAGCAGTAGCCCGCTCAGGAAGTAACGCCATTCACATCATGATCACACACTTCCTTTAATATTCTGAGACTCCGTCAAATGATCAGCTGCTTGGATTCTGAGTTGCTGGAAAGCCAAGTAAGGGGGGAAGAAGAACAGAATGCCGGCCCGCTACATATATATATATATATATACAGTAGCCGTTGCTTTATAAAATCACGTTTGTTTTCATCAAAATGATTTTATTAAGCGGCTGATTTTTATATCCGGCGAACATGCCCGAACTCAATAAAAGAGTATTCGTTACCTAAATATGGTAAGAAATTCTTCTTCGCTCATCCATCTGTCAACTAGACATCCGCAGGAATGGAGTTTTTGCTATTTATCATTCATATAAAATTTTCAGCATTTAGGGACAAAATTACATTAAAGATGGAAATTTTCTTTGACCTTGCATTTTTGTAACTATGTAGATTGATGACTTCTACTTTCCTCATTCATTTTCGCTTTTGATTCACTCTTCTGTTTGGTCCAATTTAGGCACTGATATCCTTATTATTCTGTTTACATGAAGCAAACTGAGAAAATTTCAAGCTTCAATGTGGCCTTCCTTTGACTATACATTCGAAGAAAAAATCATGCTTTGCCAAAATTTTACGCTTTACCTTCAAAATAAAAACTACCCGCTTGCATATCTTGAAGCTAAGTTACTTGAAAATAAGAACTAGAAACTCTACTTACTTTCATTTTCCCAAGGGGGGGGGGGGGCTTAACTTTAATTTGCCTAGGGGCCAGTAACTCTTTTCACCGGCCCTGATAACCGCCCATCCTGTCCATGGTACATTTTAAGATTTTGTAAGTGTAAAAAAATAGTACCTACCACATTAGTCACAAAATACTCTTAAATTTCCAATACACAAAACAATTCTACACCCTGGTCTGTACTCTGACCTCCAAAATTCATTTTCTGGAAATGGTTATTGGATAAAATTTTATAAACCATTATTAAATAAATGTCTCTGTTGATTATGGATGTTTCTTTGTTAGAAATAAATTATCCAATAACTGTAACTGGTTGAATGTAGTTTGACATATGCTTAAAACATTATACGCCCGAATGCCTAAATTATAATAATGTATGAATACAAATGTATTTATTTAAATACATATTTCACATATTAAATATTAATTATTATGTCATGCTCACTGAGCTGAAGAACAACTGGAGCAAATGCTTCCAATACTTTTACACAGTGTTCGTGCGTGCCAGTTTTTCTGCAATCTTTCGCCGACCTTGTATGGCAAGCAACATTTGTCGGGTCATCTATTACTATTAAAATCTTTAAAGAATTAAAATTTTAAATTGTAATGTCATGTTTAGCCTATGGTTGTTCGAACTGACAACCTTTACACAATTTTACTTTGAAATATAAATATATCAAATGCTTTTTGCCATACAACGCTCGAAAGACAAACCTTCAAAAAACGGCACGCGAAAACCGGTCTAGCATTTCCTCCAGTTGTTCTTCAGCTCAGTGGTCATGCTTGACTTTTCATAAAATGTAGAAAAAAGAAGAAAAAACTGAAGCAAACTCACATATCCATCTTTAACAATAAAGTTGGATCGTTTCTTATGAGCCCGTATAAGACTTTTTCCCAATGACGAGTCTTTTTTAGACATTATACAAAGTATATGATAATTTTTCTTTCACGTGTTTTCTTTGTTTACATATCTTCTATGTTGTTGTGTCTAGTGGCTGCACAAAGCTCTATGAGCTGAAGTAGAAGTACTTTGTCAAATCCTTAATGTTCATCATCATCATCAAATTATTTTTTTTAGAGTTCCTAAGAATGGCGTGATGTTCATGTGTACTTTAAAATTTGTGAATTATAGCTGGCTATAACAAATACCTTTCTTTTCATTTTTATTGTTAAAACTTACAAAGTAATTACAGTAGTTTACAAACTAAAGAGCTGAAGTGATATCATCTCTAGCAGACGAAAAGCAGATATTTGTAAACAATCAAATCAAGTCTGCAGTTCATCTAAGATATCTAAGATAATAACACGAAACTTCTTATAATACCTGTTAAAAGCATATAGATTTTACATAACAAATATTATTTTAATAATCTGTTATCATGAAACGAACAATATCGGCTAATATTGAATTAAAAGCAATTGAAATTAATGCTGACGATGAAAACTGTCGTTTAAAAGATCATCATCTTAGTTTCTTACCTTGTGAAATTTCTTCCTGTTATTATGAATATCCTGTAAGATTTAGTATATTTTTCTACTATTATCGACTTTTAGATATTTGTGATTATCTGAATAGTTTGAAATTCTACTAATGATGTTTAGTTGTTTAAGCAACTAATATGCAAAGTTGCATATTAAATTGTTTATAAAATACATTTATTTAATATATTGTTTATTAAATAGTTGCATATGCAAAGTTGCATAAGATACTGATATGAATCTAAATGCAGTCTTTTATATATTAGTCTGCATTAAAACACTCTCTATGCTTTAATTTACAGTTTATGTAAGAATATATATGAATGATATAAATAACTGTGTATATTATCTAAAAGGCAGCGTTTCTGTGTATATATCTTCTGCTGCTTATCAGGGCCCGAGTATGCTTTTTGAAGACCCGGGGCACTGATGCTATTCGGAGGCCCCTATACCCTGCTCTAAAGAGCTCACCAAAAGGACTTATTCTCAAAATCAAAAATAAATAAATAAAAATAGTGCGTTTTTTAATTTTTTCCTTCATATATACCTTCTATTTCCTCTTTCTTTTTTTTTTAGTAACCTATAACAAAATCATTAGTTTTATGTTCTAGACAAATGAAAAAATGTGGCACATTAATCAGCCAATGTGTAGGAAATTAGTCACAAAATTTTATAATTGTTTAAGCTCTCTAATAAAATATAGAAAGAAAAATGTAATCAATTTTTGTTTTTAATACACATATAATGAAGAAATTTGTACTATTACTTCTCAATTTTTGGAAATGAGGCCCCCTAAATTTTGAGGCCCTGGGCCAGTGCCCTGTGTGCCCGTGCCATAATATGGCCCTGCTGCTTATATGTGTACATGTTTCAGAAAATCGTGTTTTGAAAGTGTAGATATTTAATTCAAATGAAGTGATAATGCTATATATATTATTTTTAGTTTATTTACTATTATTAATATTATTTTAGTTGAAAATTATGCTACCTAGATCTACATCAAATAGCTATTGCCAATGGATTTATCCTGTGGTCTTTGGTGGAGGTTTGGTAGAAGGTGATACCATTAATATGTATGTTAAAGTTGGACATAAATGCTGTGCATTGTTGACTACGTTATCTTTTCCAAAGGTAATGTTTATAACAAGTGTTATGTATTTTATATTGCATTCATTTATACCAAAATATGTAATAATCTTTTATCCTCATATATGGTTTGGTAAAACTAGAGTTGGTATTAATTTATTTTGAACTAACAGGCTTTGCGCGCTTCGATGGTCATTATATTGAAATGAATTCTCAAAATTTCATATCATTAATAATAAAAAAAAAATCTCAAATAATAATAAGTGAAATTACTCAAAATATAAGTTAAAGTTCCCGCTACCTTCGGTAGCGATTTTTTCGCTCGCCACACATCAAATCTGGAGCCCCAGTGCTTTCAGCAATGCCTTACCTGCTTTTTACTCCCCCTCCCTCATGGGTAATGTTGAAAATTTTGCAAAATCCCATCAAAGTGCTCATTGCGTATACTTAATAAACACCCACACATCAAAATTCGCCATTCTAAGGTACTACTAACAGAGTAAGCATAAATCATACATTTCAGTTGTATGTATAAATAAGTATGTATAAACCATACATTTCAAGCATAAATCATCTGGAACATATTCATGCTTGAAAACGTGTTTTTTGCCCCTTCCCTGCTCCAAAGGAGGGGGAGTGGGTAATTTCGCAAAGTCCCTTTAAAGTGCATGTTGCATATGTATATCTAAACAGACATAAAAAAAAATCAAGATCCAGAGATTATTTGAAGCCAAGTAATGTTTTAAAAAGTATTTTTTACCCACCCCTGCTCTTAAAAGAGGGACAGGGGAGAGAATTCTGCAAAATCTCTTTATACTATGAGTGAGATACATATAACCGACCCACACATCAAAATCTCCTTCCTAAGATAATATAATGCAGTTATACATGGATACATGTTTTTTGTCCCCACCCCACAAGAACAGTAGTGTGGAATTTCACAAAACCCCTTTGTAGTGTGTGCAGAGTACGTATAAGCAGCCCACACATCAAAAATTACCATTCTAAGTAAGATAATTTGGAACAGAGTTACACATGGAAACATGTTTTTTGCTCCCCCCAACCCCCAAGGAGGGTATAGGACGGAATTTCAAAAAAACTCTTTGTAGTGTGTATGTTGAGTACGCATAACCAATTGACATATAAAAAAGCTCTTTCCTGAGATAATTTGGAGCAGAGTTACTCTTAAAAACGTGTTTTGGCCCTGCCCTTAAAGAGGCGCAAAATTCGCAAATGAAATTTCGCAAAATCACTTTATAGAGGGTGTTGGGAACGCATACCAGTCCGCACATAAAAAATAACCTTTTTAAGAAAATTTAGAGCAGAATTACGCATGGAAACATGTTTTTTGCCCCTCCACTCCCAAAGGGGATAGGGTGGAATTTCACAACATCCCTTTGTAGTGTGTGTGTTGAGTACGCATAACCAACTGGCACTGGCATATCAAAAAATCGTTTTCCTGAGATAATTTGGAGCAGAGTTACTCTTAAAAACGTGTTTTTGAGAATTTCGGTAAATCTGGGAGAGGGAAATTTCGTGAAATTCCTTAATAGTGCGTGTTGGGAACACATAACCATAACCAACCCACTCATAAATAATTACAAGATAAAAAGAACTTTTTATATACCATGTTTTTAAATTTTCTGTTGAATCATATAAACGCTGCCGAAGGTAGTGAGAACCCGGAACAATTGGCTAAAAGTATTAAAATAATTCATTGTTATCGTGTTTTGAACTATTATAAAATTTTCAAATGGCTAGCTAGTTAGCCGGGAAGTTATTTAAAAATCGATTGCAAGCTTTGTACTGGTAACGCTGCCGAAGGCAGCAGGGGCCCGAAACAGTTGGTTAAAAATATTTTAAAAATGCAATTTCACCGTATTCTGAACTATTCTGAAAGTTTCAAATGTCTAGCTAGTCGGGAAGTTACTTAAATAAATTTTCTGTCGAATCATATAAACGCTCCTGAAGGCAGTAGGGACCTGAAATAGTTGACTAAAAGTGCTTAAAAAATGTATTGTCACCGTGTTCTGAGCTATCCTGAAAGTTTCAAATCTCTAGCTATTCGGGAAGTTAGTTAAAAATCTATTGCAAAATTTGTACTGGACAAACAAACAAGAATCGAAATTAATAAAAACATGGTAAAAAAATTAATCTTACTGAGATAATTTGAAGCAAAGTTATATGTGCTTAGAAACTTGTTTATTGCTCCTCCTTCCTTAAGCGGGAAAAGGGGGGCAATTTCGCAAAATCCCATTACAATGGATGTTGGATACACGTAAATAAGCCACACACTAAAATTTGTGGCCTGAGCTCCTACGGATTTACCCGGACGAATTTTACCCACTTGGCTGGTCACTATATTTTAAGGAAACTCTTTTCTATATCGCTTTATATACAAAAAAATAAAAAATGAAATCCTTTGAAATTGCTCAAAAGCTGATTTCGGGTCCCCGCTGCCTTCGGCACGACTTGCTCCCCAGAAGAATCTCGGGTGTGTGTTCTTACTGCATGCGACAATCAGTGCCTGGTTTAAGGTAGGGCATTCAGGGCATGTGCCCTAGGCCCCCACACTGAGGGGGGGCCTCCAAAAAATTCCATCATGCATTAAAAAAGATGAAAAATGAAAATTTTTGCTGTAATGATCGTTGTTTGCTGTAATGATCGTTGTCGTCAATGGATGGAGGTATTACTGTGCTGTCTTATAAATAGGCAGTATGTTCTTTCAAGGAAACTATCAGCTCATCGGAAAAAATTGCGATATTTTTGCTAAACTTAAATACAACTGCATACTACCAATGCTGCATTCCAAACTCTTACTAAAATCCGAGGCACACACCGCAGCTCGGATACATGGGTGCAACATATGTTGATCCGATAGACAAGCATCGGATTTAATTTAGCCTTACTCTTACTAATAAAATGAAAAGTGAAGTGAAGTGAAGAGAATTTTTAGACGCATGAATCGAAAATATTAGATTTATTTTGTTTGTTGTAATCATAGGTTGTAATATTAAAGTACGAGGAAAAGGGGCCCATTAAACATGAATGCCCTGGGCCTCCAAGTGAGTAAATCGGCCCCTGGCGACAATGCCATAAAAGTGGTCTTCCACTTTTGTGCTTATCAGATATCAATTTCAAAACAGACAGTATCGAAAAAATTGAAGCAGCCCTTTTATATTTGAATTTTAATTACATATGAACAACACTATACGTACTGTACATAATATTTGCTTTCATGTTATTTTCTATATTTATTCGATTTTTCCGGACGACCGTGAAATGACAACAATTTCACGTCAAATATAATGTTAAAATATGCTATGAGACAGCTAACTTTCTGTGGTTATATGTATTTCATAGTTAGTTAATAGTGGTTGGTATACAGAAAAATAAATAAATACATATGTAACCTGATCGTGGTACAGGTTTATTATAGCTCCCCTTGGTAACTTTTGAATTTTTGTCGCCATTTTAAACAAAAATACATAATTTATCAGATTATTGTCTCTGTCTCTTTCATTTTTTTTTTTTTCCTTTCAATATTTTATAATTTATTTGATTATTTTTTTATGGGCTATTTGGCTAAAAGTGGTTGTCGCGGAAGTAGAGTCTTCGGCGAAAAACGTCCTATCTACTTCAGTATCAAAATTAAAAAAATTACCCAGGATTATAAATAAGTAAAGCTCTTTAATATAATGCTGAATTAACTTTCATGCCAAGCGTACTATCCGTGCTAAAAAATAAGTTAATAAATAAATAAAAAGAGGCTTTGTAAGTCAAAGAGGCTTTGTAAGTTGATAAAATGTCAATTTTCTGCATTTCCAGCTCTTTTTCGCGTTAAAATAGCTTAATTTTCCCTTTAAAACGCATTAAAAAGCTCCAATAGGCAGGTAATGGATTTGGCGACTTTTGGCGAGAAAATCCTTATTGTCGATATTTCAAAGATGGACGTTCAATGTCATTGGTTAAAGAGTTACGGGAAATTGGAAAAAAAAAAAAAGTTGGTTTAAAAAAATATATATTAATCCTTTCTGAACAATATATATTTGCATCATGAACTACATTAGCACTCTATCAATGTGTAGAAAATCTTTAAAGTGATAATGACGTCAATTTTTGCCAGATGCATAATTTAACTTTTTACAATTTTTTAACGCCCACGTTTAATTAAATTATTTTTATGTCGAAAGAAAATAAACTCGCAAATTTTTTTTGGCAACAATTAAATTATAGCTGATATTTTAATGACTATTTTTATTGCTATTAGGAGCTTATTATTTACATATTTTAATTAATTAAATGAAAACTATTCAAAAATTCGAAAATCTGACTTCGAAGTATTGTGTTATCACCGGGTTCTGAGCTACTGTGAAAGTTTCAAATATCTAGCTAGGGGAAGCCGGGGTAATAAGAGACAAAAAATATTAATAAAATCTATACTATTAATCTAAAAAATTAAAAATTATACAGACACGACATTATTTCATTATTTAAAACATGAAAATCTGACATTGACAGATTTTAATTTAGTGCCAGAGGCCTACTGCTACACTTTTTAATATCGACAAATTCTTCTTTAGTTAATTCGTGACGATCTAAATTCCATGATAAAGTTTTCATTAAATCAAACCAATGTGTTTCAGCTGCAGATATTGTAACAAATAACGTTGGAAGTCCAAACTGTCTTATAGCCGCAAAACAACGTTTTTTCTCTTTTTCCCAATGAGGGGAGGTGTGCCTTGAGGGGGACTCATGTCAAAGGTGTGCCTTGGGGGGGACTCATGTCAAAGTTGTATCTTGGGGGGGACTCATGTCAAAGTTGGGCCTTGGGGGGACTCGTGTCAAAGTTGGGCCTGGGGGGGACTCATGTCAAAGTTGGGCCTTGGGGGGACTCATGTCAAAGTTGTACCTTGGGGGGGACTCATGTCAAAGTTGTACCTTGGGGGGGACTCATGTCAAAGTTGGGCCTTGGGGGGACTTTATTCAATAAATCCCCATTCAATAAACCGATATAAATAGGCCCTTAGCACTATTAAGAGTGTATTATAAAAATTCGACAACGCTGTACCGACTGAAATAGGGGCACCTTGGGGGGGACTCATGTCAAAGTTGTGCCTTGGGGGGACTTCATTCAATAAATCCCCATTCAATAAACCGACTGAAATAGGCCCTTAGCACTATTAAGAGTGTATTATAAAAATTCGACAACGCTGTACCGACTGAAATAGGGGCACCTTGGGGGGGGGGACTCATGTCAAAGTTGGGCCTGGGGGGACTTCATTCAATAAATCCCCATTCAATAAACCGACTGAAATAGGCCCTTAGCACTATTAAGAGTGTATTATAAAAATTCGACAACGCTGTACCGACTGAAATAGGGGCACCTTGGGGGGGACTCATGTCAAAGTTGGGCCTGGGGGGGGGATTCATGTCAAAGTTGGGCCTTGGGGGGACTTCATTCAATAAATCCCCATTCAATAAACCGACTGAAATAGGCCCTTAGCACTATTAAGAGTGTATTATAAAAATTCGACAACGCTGTACCGACTGAAATAGAGGCACCTTTGGGGGGACTCATGTCAAAGTTGGGCCTGGGGGTGGACTCATGTCAAAGTTGGGCCTTGGGGGGACTTCATTCAATAAATCCCCATTCAATAAACCGACTGAAATAGGCCCTTAGCACTATTAAGAGTGTATTATAAAAATTCGACAACGCTGTACCGACTGAAATAGGGGCACCTTGGGGGGGACTCATGTCAAAGTTGGGCCTTGGGGGGACTTCATTCAATAAATCCCCATTCAATAAACTGACTGAAATAGGCCCTTAGCACTATTAAGAGTGTATTATAAAAATTCGACAACGCTGTACCGACTGAAATAGGGGCACCTTGGGGGGGACTCATGTCAAAGTTGGGCCTGGGGGTGGACTCATGTCAAAGTTGGGCCTTGGGGGGACTTCATTCAATAAATCCCCATTCAATAAACCGACTGAAATAGGCCTCTAGCACTAATTAAGAGTGACGTATAAAAATTCGACAACTGTACCGACTGAAATAGGCCTCTAGCACTAATAACTTGAAATAAATGTCTCGTATTAATTTTATTAAATGGACTCCTCGTGATTTTTTAGGTGATTTTTGAACTTAAATTTTTTGTTAATTTTGTTTTTTAAATTTTCATTAAATCCTTGTCTCTAATAACCCCACGTGGGGTAATAAGAGACCAGGCTTGTAACTGTCCATATATAACAATGTAAAATCATGTGGGATAATAAAAGACATCTGGAAACAATTCTGAATCAGCCAATAGTTTTTAATTTTTATTATTTTCATCCATCCAAAAAATATGTTTTCTCGAAAATTAACTGTCATAAATGTGTTTGTGAAATTCATTTATTTTAATATTAGGTCCTAAATAATATAATATTGTACTTAATGATAGTTCTACATAATCAACATAACCTAGGGATTAACCAAAAACATGAATATAATTTTTAAAATGGGCAGAAAATATTTTACCTATTTTCTAAAATGTAGGCAAAAAAGACGTATCTTTGAAGTGTAAACAAGCGAACAAAATGTTATAAAAGATTTTTCTAGTAATTATGAATGAACTAATTTATTATGTAATGAAGTATTAATGACTAAATACTAACTTATACACATTCTAAACAAAAATTTACATAATCATAACAACTAAATATGGTCTAGCCGAATCAGTAAAACTGCTTTTTGTTTTAAAGTGAAAAAATAATGTTCTCTTGGTAAACTTAGACTAGGCCTAACACTTGGTAAACTCTTCGTAAACTAGTCAGGCACAATTAACAGAAACTACAATGGGGGGGTGGGGGGGGGCACAGTAATTAGCAGTGGGGGTAATAAGAGACTCATGTCTCTTATTACCCCCACAAAAAATAAAAATGGGGTAATAAGAAACATGCCTAGAACATGTAAATAAAGAATGCTTTCAACGTTTTAAAAAACTGTACATCAAAGTCATAGTCTTGGTCAAAAGGTTACACATTAATAAATCCCAAACATCTTACCTACAAAAAAAAATAAAGAAAAATTTAGAAAAAGTCACGAACTTTCAGGGTAAGTTCAAAGTGAAGGTTTTTTTTCGTCGTATAAAAAAATTCAAAATGTGTTATAAACTTCTCAATAAGTGTGATATGGGAAATCATATTTCTCAATTATTACCTTTACTTCCTTTGTGTGACGTCACTGCTATGTAGTTATGACGATATTACTACGTCACTGTTTGTATCATCCTTTCAATGTATGCGCACGCACCGAGAAGCGCACCTGTTTTATTCAGATGATGTTTAATCGTTGTCGAGGGAAAGACGTTCCCGCTTGGATGTAAACCAATGTTTAGTTATTGAGTTGACGTGGAGTGGTTGTGTGAGAGACAGACGGTCTTCTCCGCTCGTAAAATATGTATATGTTAGTGTTTCTGTAATGTCCCTTTTCTTAATTTAATAAATGTTGTAATGTTATACTGGTCTGTAGCCATTTCCCTATATTTTTGGGGGCTCGACCTATCCCGTTAAATTCTACCCCTAGATGGACGTTACTAACGGAAAAGCCGCTATTTTGTTTTCAACACAGTAGCGTGAAGACGAATGTTTCATTTATTTTTTTCTTAATAAAATGACTGACGAAGTATCCTATAGTTGATAAGACGTTTGAATAATATTTAATAGACGTTCTCAAGTGTTCTTCATTTTATCTTGAAATGTTCTTCGTTTCATCTAATGGACATTATTCCATAACGGACGAAATTGTCCGTTTTTTTTTTAATGAAATACCAGAGTTGCAAGTAATATTATTTTATATGCCAACATCATGCCGATGACTTGGAGTTTTTCAGTATTAGTGCTCCCTTCTTCATGATCGACGTATTCTTGTTCTTAAAGTGCTTCATTTCCGAAGTGATTCTATTTCAGGTTTTGTTCCTGATGTTTTTTTTTTCTATCTTCGTTAGCTGCAATAACCATCGCTGCATCTGCATGGGACTGTCCTTAATGTCAGGTAGGAGCATGCATTTTTTTTTTCTCCTCTTTGTATATAAAGAAAAATTTTTTTTTTCATTTGTAATTAAAATTTGAAATTCATTCATTGCCGTTTTACGCCCTTTAAAATTATTTGTTTGTTCATTTTTATATAAATAAAGAGTTTTCTTCCCCCATATTTAATTGCTTTCCATAAATAAAGAAATATTCTGTTCCCCAATATTTATTTATTATTCCTAAAAATATATATGTTCTGGTTTTAATCCATTTTTTTTTTCAATATTTACTTAAAAAAAAAAAAAAAAAAAAAAGAACAATTTTTTTTTTACTTCTGTTTCCTTATTTTATGTTTCTTGCATCCTAAAAATGGCCCTTAAATTAGGCGACCTTCCGCTAGTTGCAAATTCTTTGAAATATTCTAAAACAAATACCATAAAATTGCTAAACACGCTATTAGGATACCCAACATTTGACCATCAATCGCGTAAACGTATGCGAAATTTTAGCGGTTTTACTGCCGATTTCGACATTAATAAACATCAAGAACAAATTTTAAAATCATTTTCTTTGTCCGATTTTATATCAATCGCTAATTCGCTACATTTAGAACCAGTCGGTAGTAAGGAAAAGGAAAATTTATGTAAAGACATTTTTCATGCACTTACTAATTTATCTGAATTTCAGAAAACATTCGATACTAGTTTTTTGTCAGACGAAGACGATCTGAGTGTAAAAAATCATTCTGTTCAAACCCCCTCTTCGAATGTTCCCACTATTACTTCTGTTTTTGAATCTCAAACCCAAACAGAAACCGAATCTTTCCCTTCGAGTGTTCAAAATATTTCTCCGAATGACGCTGCAGACCCAATGTCTGATTTGAGTAATCATTTCTGGTTCCTCCTTCGAGATTTAGCTAGTACATGTAGAACTTTTTCTGGAAATGATTCATATTCTATTCGTAATTTCTTTAATGACATTGAGGAACAATTCTGTTTATTTCCTAGTCTTACCGATCAACAAAAACTTATCTTTGCTAAACGTTTAATTAATGGTTCTGCTAAAACATTTTTATTTTCGCAACGAAATCTTAATACTTACGAGTCATTTAAAGCCGCGTTAATTTCTGAATTTTTGGATACCATACCATCCATCGAAATACATAAACAGTTAGAAAACAGAAAAATGCGTCCTAATGAAACTGCTACGCAATATTTTTTAGCGATGCGCGAAATTGCTAACCGCGGTAATGCTATTATTGACGATTCTTCGGTAATTCAATACACCATTCAAGGTATACAGGGTAACCCCTCTGAGAAAATTCTTCTCTGTGGAGCAAAATCTTTTTCAGAATTTAAAGAAAAATTGCGTATTTATGAAACTGCTCTTAATACAATAAACTTAAATCAACGAAATTCAGTTAATTATAAACAAACATATGACAGTCGAAAACGCAGTACTGGTCACACACAATCAGCTTTCACTCGCGAATACAAATTTAATATTGGTCCGGCATCTCAAAATAAATTACGCTGTTTCAATTGCAACGATATCGGTCACTTATCTAAATTTTGTCCTAACCGTTCTCGTGGCCCTAGGTGCCTTGCATGTGGTCTTTTTGGACACAAGTCTACCGATTGCCGCCGAACCGCTGCAAATGACGGACCTCCTTCTAGAGATAGAGTTAACACTGTACATGAATCGCATGCTTCTCATATGTGTAAACAAGTTAAAATTAGTGGTAATGAATTAACTGGTTTGGTTGATACTGGTAGTCAGTTAACCCTTTTGAAACATTCTGCATGGTTAAAAATAGGTTCCCCACCTTTGTCAAAAATTAATAAATCCTTAACTGGTTTTGGCTTTGCGCGAATACATGTTATCGGTACTTTTAATTCTTTTATTACTATAGACGATCAAGAGTTTTCAACAACTATTTCAGTTGTACCCGACGTGTCCACATTTTATGATCTTATAATTGGATGTGACGTCATCCAACAAGCGAACATTAGCATTTCACCCACCGGTGTTACTTTTTCTAGTTTTTCACAACAAAATGAGTACCGCAGATCCAAATTTTATCATGACGATCACTGACGATAATCCCAAATTTGATATTGGTCCTAATGTTTCACGATATATTCGTAACGACATTAACAAACTGTTGTCGGCCTATAAACCTAATAAAATCAAAACTGCGAACATTGAGCTTAAAATCACTTTAACTGACGATACACCTATTTTTCACTCACCCCGACGTCTACCCTTTACCGAACGAGACATTGTAGACGCACAAGTCTCTGAATGGCTTAAAGATGGTATTATCAAACCAGTGTCCTCCCCATATGCCAGCCAAGTTGTAGTTGTTCGAAAAAAAGATGGTAAACACAGAGTTTGCATCGATTACAGGAAGCTCAATCGTAAGTTAGTTAAAGATCACTACCCCCTCCCCCTAATTGATGATATTTTAGATCGACTTCAACATGCCAAAATTTTTAGTACGATAGACCTACGTAATGGATTTTTTCATGTACCCGTAAACAAACAGAGCCGCCCTTTCACTAGTTTTGTAACCCATAACGGTCAATTTCAATTTCGCTACACGCCTTTCGGACTTAGTTCCTGCCCTTCAGTGTTCATGAGATATATAAACGCTGTTTTTAGAGACCTGATTGCTGCCGGCATAGTACTCCCTTATATGGATGATCTTGTAATTCCCGCGAGTAACGAACATGAGGCCGTAGAACGTCTAAAAACTGTTCTTCAAACAGCAAGCGAGTACGGACTCGACATAAATTTTAACAAATGCCAATTTTTACATACCAAAATAGATTTCCTCGGTCACATAATAGAAAATGGTAAACTTTTGCCATCCCCCTCCAAAACTAAAGCTGTTTTAAATTACCCAGATCTGAAAAATGTTAAAGACGTACGTAGATTCCTTGGCCTTACAGGATATTTTAGGAAATTTATCCCTCATTTTTCTACCATTGCAAAACCCTTAAGTGATCTTCTGCGTAAGGACACCCCTTTTCAATTTCAAAATGAACAAAGAGCCGCATTTCAAAAATTAAAATATTTACTTTCCCAAGAACAAGTTCTCAATATTTTTAATCAAAATTCCCCTATTGAGGTACATACAGACGCGTCTATAGATGGCTTGGGGGCAGTCCTGTTGCAAAAAAACATGCATGATAATAAATTCCATCCAGTCTTTTATTTTTCGAAGAAAACATCTGATAACGAAAGAAAATACACTAGCTTTGAACTTGAAGTTCTGGCTGTGGTAGAAGCCCTCAAAAAGTTTAGAATCTACCTCCTAGGAACTAATTTCAAAATTATCACAGACTGTGACGCGTTCGTCAGGGCACTTAATAAAAAAGAAATAAATTCCCGCATTGCACGATGGGCTCTGTACCTTCAAGAATTCCATTACAACTTTGAGCATCGAACAGGTTCCCGCATGGCGCATGTGGACGCTCTAAGTCGAGCTCCACAATGTTTCATCATCCAAGATAGCCTTCATATAAAGCTTTTGAAAGCTCAGCAATCTGATGAAGAAGTTCAAGCATTAAAAATGCTCCTGCAGTCCACAGCTCATGATAATTACACTATAAAAAATAATCTTCTATATAAAACAGTGAACGGTGTTGATTTACTCGTCGTCCCTAACGACTTGCAGAATAGCATAATTAAAGAAGCGCACGAGCGTGGACATTTTGCAGCACTCCGTACCCAAGAATTAATTAATAAAGATTTCTATATCCCTCACCTCAAAGACAAAATCGAAAGCTGCATCAAAAATTGTATAAAGTGCATACTCTATAATAGAAAACGAGGTAAACAAGATGGTTTCCTCCACCCAATTGATAAAAACGATGCACCCCTGCACACATACCATGTTGATCACCTTGGTCCCCTAGCTACTACATCCAAGAAATACAAACACATTATGGTTGTTGTGGATGCGTTTTCCAAGTTTACCTGGCTGTACCCCACAAAATCTACAGACGCCGCAGAAGTTATCAGCCGACTAGAAAGCCAACGATCCATCTTCGGTAACCCCGCCAGAATCATAACTGATCGAGGTCCAGCATTCACTTCCACTGCATTTAAAGACTATTGCCACGACCAAAATATAACCCACATACCAATTACAGCAGGTTTACCAAGATCGAATGGTCAAGTTGAAAATAAAAATTCTACTATCATCGCAGTCTTATCCAAACTATCATCCGACAACCCCGAAAAGTGGTTTTCCCATGTGCCTGGTCTCCAACAAATCCTCAATTCGACATTTCAAAGAAGCATAAAGACGACACCATTTCAATTACTATTCGGTACCGAGATGAAAAATAAAGATGACATCAAGATCCTGGAGCTTCTCAACGACGAATCTACAAACACATTCCAGAGGCAACGTGAGGAGTAGCGTATTGACGCGAAAAAGCAGATTCAAATAGTGCAAGAAGAAAATCGCAGGCAGTATAACCTTCGAAGACGACCAGCTGCTTTAAAACTTAATTGACATAGTTCTTCAAGACTTTCTATTTATTTTTTTTTAAGAACTCTTCCTTGGACATTTTCGTGTGCACAATTAAACTTTTTTTTTAAATCATACGTTGAACTTGAACTTGCCAGAATAAGAAGAACTCTCCTTTTAAGGAACTGTTTTTTTTTTCATGAACAATTTTTTTTTTTCCCCATGAACATTCTTCAATACCTGATTTTTTTTGGTGAAAATTATCTACCTATTTTTTTTTCTACTTGTCTGTATGTATATTAACATCTTATCTTATTTTATTTTAGTATTTTGACGATATGATTCAGGTTTTGAGTGTAATATTTACAATATTTTCCATTTGGTAATGTATACAATTTTTTTTTATTTTATTAATACAGCTATATTATTACTGTATCTGTAATTCTATTATGTAGTGTTGTATATCGTTTATTTTTTTTTATTTCTTTTGTTTTTGTATAATTTAATTTTTTTTCTTATGGTTTAATAACCTTCAGGCGAGGCCGCCTGCTTGGTCATGATGCCCGATATGGGAAATCATATTTCTCAATTATTACCTTTACTTCCTTTGTGTGACGTCACTGCTATGTAGTTATGACGATATTACTACGTCACTGTTTGTATCATCCTTTCAATGTATGCGCACGCACCGAGAAGCGCACCTGTTTTATTCAGATGATGTTTAATCGTTGTCGAGGGAAAGACGTTCCCGCTTGGATGTAAACCAATGTTTAGTTATTGAGTTGACGTGGAGTGGTTGTGTGAGAGACAGACGGTCTTCTCCGCTCGTAAAATATGTATATGTTAGTGTTTCTGTAATGTCCCTTTTCTTAATTTAATAAATGTTGTAATGTTATACTGGTCTGTAGCCATTTCCCTATAGTATTGTAGTAAAGAATACATATGACACTTAATATTACATATTTTTAAAGTTGTCTAAGTATATTTTTTGGTGGGTTTTTTGACTGCGTCTCTTATAACCCCTGTTATTACCCCGGCTTCCCCTAGTAGGGAAGTTAGTTAAAAATAGATCGCAAGATTTGTACCGGACAAACAAACAAACAGGAATAGAAGTTAATAAAGAATGGTAAAAAGAAATCTAAAATTGAAGTGTTTTAAAAAAGATTATGAAAGAAAATTTGAGGAAGCATGCTGGATTATTATTATTATTATTTCATTTTGATAATGGCGTCAATTTGTCGTATGCCTAAGCAAATTTAATACAATTTAATATATATTTTGTTTATTATTCGCGTGAAAATATATTTTATTATATATCGAAAAAAAAAAAAAAAAAAAAAAAAAAAAAAAAAAACTCATAAACCTTTTTTGGCAACAAATAAAAATTAAAATAGCTAATTTTAAAGCTTTATAAAAGATATTCATATTGTATAGAAGATATAATATAGATAGCGTTTTGCATCCTCTCCCTCCCCTTGGGGAATGAATTTCTAAAATTCCAAAAGTTGGTTTTTAGGTATTTGTGTTAGCTGTATTTTAAAGCAGAAATTTTACAGATATCTGTTTTTTTCTTCGAGATATAAAGGTATTTGTGAAATCACATTTTGCCCCCTGTCCCCCCTTAGGGGTCGAATTTCTAAAATTCTAGAAATTGGTTTTTAGGTATTTATGTTATCTATATTTTGAAACAAAAGTCTTACTCTTACGTATATCTGTTTTTACTTTCTCTTACCCGTAGGGTCGAGAAAGTATTGTTTTAGGGTTAAATTTTCGAATGTGAGTTTTTGTTATATTTACATGTTCTGGGGTCCCCTGAATACGAAAATCATGTTTTTAGTAAATGGTCTGTGTGGATGTCTGTAATCAGCATATCTCAAGAACAAATAGTAACAGAAATTCCAAACTCGGTATTCTAAATGTGTATTATATAGATATGCTACAGTAAGCTTAGAGATAGTCAACTGGGAAATTTTTTTTTTGTGTATGTAGGAGTCTCGCCTCCCCCCATGGGGGGGAAGTCCTTCCTCGAGAGGAGTAAATTTTAATGATGGGATCTTTCAAAAGAGCTCGTCAATACCTTTAAAACGAATGATTGAACCATCGATCTGCGATAATTTAAAATACTAGGGGGCCTTGCCCCCTGCTCGCTCTGCTCACCAACCCCCAAGGAAGGCTTTCCCTCACCCCGACTTGCTTCGCTCATTAACCCCTGCTGGATTCTACCCGACTATTCGCAACTTTGCCTTTCAATGAATTAGAATATTTGTAATACATAATACAAGAGAAAAGTTGAACAATGTTGTTACAAAATTGTAAATAATTGTGTTTATTTTTGTATAAATTCTTTCAAAGAGGCTTAGTAAGTTGATAAAGTGCTAATTTTGTCCATTTCTAGTCATTTTAGCGTTGAAATAGCCTTATTTCCCCTTAAAAACGCATTAAAAAGCCCAATAAGGCAGGGAATGGATTTGGCGCCAAATTTGGCGACTTTTTCCCACCTTGGCGATTTTTTGGCGACCTTGGCGAGAAAATCCTTATTAGGGATATACCAAATATGGAAGCTGTAAGTGGATTGGTTGACCACTTTCTAGAGTTTTCTCGAAAAATCTGGGTTCCATGGAACAGTATATAAGGAGCGCTTCTCGCCAAGGCAGTCAGTTAGTTCAGTTCAGTTTTCAGCCAGCTTCGCTAGTGCTTGCATTGCTCTTGAGCCTCTTTGGAAGAGACTTGCTTTATGTGTTATTGCTATACAGTTTGTACTGTGGATTTGCTATTGACAGCTGTTGTTTAAGCTGTGTTTACTGTTTGAATTGAAGCTGATACTTGGTTTATAGACCTGTATTTTTCTGGAACTTTCTGTGAACAAATTACTGAATTTTTGTAAGTTTGGCCTTTCATTCTCGGACAACTCACGAACCCCCAAGTACGCAACATTTCTGGTGTCAGAAGTGGGATTGTCTGTAAATGGTGATAACGAGAGCTATGGAGCAAGAGATGAAAAAACTTCTAGAAAGCTTAGCTACCCAGATGAATGAAATGAAAGCTGGACAGGAAAGGATGGAAACCGGATTGATAGAGAAAATAGAAACAGGACAAAGAGAGATGAAAGAAAGTATGGAGACATCGCAAAGAGAGTTGAAAGACGGTTTGACTGAAGAAATGAAGGTAGCACAAGAGAAAATGGAAACATCGCAAAGAGAGTTGAAAGACAATTTGACCGAAGAAATTAAATCTAATCAAGATGAGATGAAGAGAGAGCTTTCAACGGTGAAAGAATCAATCGAGGGTAAATTAACGGTGATGGAAAATAGAATGGATGGAATGGAAGAGAAAGTTATAAAGATAGAAGAACATTTTGAGGAGAAAGTTTTGAAAATAGAAGAAAGTTTTGAAGAAAAAGCTATGAAGATAGAAGAAAATGTTATGAAGGTTGAAGAGAGTGTTACGAGGATAGAACGGAGTGTAGAGGAGAAATTTAAAAAAAACTTTGATCAAGAGCTGAAAGGAAGGTTTTCAGAGATAGAAAGCAAGTTTAAGAGAATGGAGGAAGATCTTGAAAGAAAAATGAAAGAAGAGTGGAACAGAGAAGTAATAGGGAATGAACTGCAGAGTAAGATTCGGAATCTCGAAGAAAAGTTAGAATCCATGCCTCAGGAAACTGAAAAGAGAGATAAAAGAATCCAGAATCAGGAATTTATTAAGCTATCCACCTACGACGGCAGTTCCTCCTGGCATGTATATAAGACGCAGTTTTCCATCGTTGCTGAAGCTAACGGCTGGGACTCTACCGCCAAGTCAGTTCACTTAGCAGCAGCATTACGGGGAGATGCAGCTGAGATACTGAGAAATGTTTCTAAAGAAGAAAGGAACGACTTCGAGGCCTTGACTAGAGCACTGGAGCTACGGTTCGGAGAGAAGTGTTCTAAGGACTATAGTCGCCTCCAGCTAAAGTCCCGTTACCAGAAAACGGGCGAAAGTTTGCAAGAGCTGGCAGCGGACATTCAGAGATTGTTACACCTAGCATTCTCAGACTGTCATGCTGACACTCGAAACGACTTAGCTCTTCAGTACTTTATCGATGCTGTTCGGGATCCAGAAATTCAAAAAGCGCTGAGACTCTCCAGCATCAGAGACGTAGAATCAGCTTTAGGCTATGCACTTAGGTAGGATAGAGGCAGCCCAACAAGCCTCCCGTAAAGACCGCCATACGATAAGAGCAGTCTCATTAAACGATACGCCTGCTGGTGAAAATGAAATGAAGAGAAGTATCGAAGAGATCTTAAAGAGATTGCGCAGCCTGGAGAATAATAAGGAAATAAAGGACCCGAAGATAAAGTGCTGGGGCTGTGGAGGGGATGGTCACGTGAAGAGGAACTGCCCTGTATGACAAACTATAGGAAATCACCCGTCTTCACCTTTACTACAGGGAAACTAAGAGGAGGCCATCTCGCGGGGCGGAGGTCGCCTGGAATTAAAGAGCCCCAATTTACAGTATTTCATGTTTCGTCGATGGGTGGCGGCGATAATGGACTTCACGTCTATGGCCAAGTTAACAACACCACCTGCCGGATGATTCTGGACACAGGAGCCAACGTGACCATCATTAGAACGGATTTGGCTCAAGAACTAAAAGAGAAGATCGTCTGAACTCCGCCCTGCGTTAAACTCCAGACTGTGACCAGAGACGAAATCAAAATATATGGAAAAATGAACTTGACTATCACTTTTGGGAATGCCAGTTACCATCATATGGCATATGTGGCTGATATAAGAGATCCTTTAATCATTGGAATTGATTTCCTGAGAAAATTTAACTTTCAATTGGACTTCAAGAATAATGAACTGCATTCGAGTTCGGAAGACATCGCTGTGTTCAACACTGAAAATCAAGACATTCAGACAATTTGCCAGATAACAGCCAAGTCTGAAATTTCCATCCCTCCACATACAGAGACAATAGTTTTAGGAACACCCCCTACCAAGCAATACTTCCGCTATGGACTGATTGAATACCCGAATACAGACAATAGCCCAAAAGGAGTTCTGGTAGCTTCATCTCTAGTTGATCTGTCAAAGAATACTATTCCTGTGAGAGTCGCAAACATCAGCGATAAGGTCCGGACAGTGAAGAAGGATGAGGTGTTAGCAACCTGCACTCCTGTCACATGCATCAACCGCCCCACGCAATCAACCGAATCCAAGTCTTCCGAACAATTAATGACGGAATTACTCAAGAATGCAGAGTTAGGAAAGGAACAGAGATGTGCTGCGGAGAAGCTACTCCAAGAATTTAAAGACCTTTTTTCTCGAACACCTGAAGACGTCGGGAGAACGAACATCACCCAGCACAGAATTGATACAGGAAATCATCCTCCAATCAAACAACATCCAAGAAGACTTCCATTTGCTAAACAGGAAGAGGTCACTGAACTTCTAAGTGAAATGCAGCACAATGATGTCATCGAGCCATCAACGAGTCCTTGGGCCACTCCCATAGTACTGGTGCGGAAAAAGGATGGTTCAACAAGATTTTGCATGGATTATCGTCGTTTGAATGACATCACGAAGAAAGACAGTTACCCTCTTCCCAGAATTGACGACACATTAGACACACTTGCTGGCAATAAATGGTTCTCGACTTTGGATCTGAAGAGCGGTTACTGGCAAGTAGAATTACATCCTGATGATCGTGAGAAGACTGCATTCACCACGGGACAAGGACTGTGGCAATTTAAAGTTATGCCGTTCGGATTATGTAATGCACCTGCCACCTTCGAACGCCTGATGGAGACAGTGCTAAAAGGACTTTCCTATGAAGCCTGTCTGGTGTATTTGGATGATATTATCATTGTGGGGCGCACTTTTGAAGACCATCTACGAAACATCCGAAAGGTGCTGGAGAAACTCAGAATGGGTACCCTCAAATTGAAGCCAGGCAAGTGTAACTTGTTCCGTCGTGAAGTGAGCTACCTCGGCCATATCATCTCTGCCGAAGGTGTGAGAGCTGATCCTGAGAAGATCTCTGCAGTCGAGAACTGGAATCACCCTGAAAATGTACACCAACTACGAAGTTTCCTGGGGTTATGCACTTACTACAGGAAGTTTGTCAAGGGTTTCTCAAATATTGCCAAACCACACCACAAGCTGACGGAAGCCAAACAGAAGTTTCTGTGGACAGATGAATGTGAAAATGCGTTCAAGCGACTTAAAGAGGCCTTAACATCATCGCCTATCTTGACGTATCCACAGCCCGACAGACAGTTCATACTTGATACAGATGCCAGCCATGAGAGTGTCGGTGCTGTTCTGTCGCAGGAAATTGATGGTCAAGAACATGTCATTGCCCATTGGAGTAAATGCCTGTCTAAACCAGAGCGAAATTACTGTACCACCAGGAAAGAGCTACTCGCCATCGTAAAAGTCATAGAACATTTCCATCATTACCTCTATGGCAGAAGATTCCTGCTCCGGACTGACCATGCATCTTTAACGTGGTTGCTCCAGTTCAAGAACCCGGAAGGACAGATTGCCAGGTGGATACAATGCCTCCAGGAATATGACTTGGAGATACGTCATCGTAAAGGGACTCTACATGGTAATGCAGATGCCTTGTCACGGAAGCCGTGCTCGGAAAGCTGCAAGTACTGCTCTAGAGCCGAACAGAAATATCTGCCGATAAATCCGGTTGCCGGCCAAGTCACTGTCTCAACACTATCAGAACAAGATCCCGATCCATGGAGTGACGAAGAACTTAGACAAGCGCAGTTGGAAGATCCTGACATAAAGCCAATATTACAGCTGAAGGAGACGACCAGCAACAGACCTACCTGGCAGGACATTTCCAGATTCAGTCCCATTACGAAAAGTTATTGGGCACTTTGGATCTCTCTTCATATCAGAAACGGCGTATTATACAGAAAGTGGGAATCTGATGATGGGAAAAGCTTCAGATGGCAGATTTTATTACCAAGATCAAAAATTCCAGATGTTTTAGAACAACTGCATAGTAGCTCTACCGGAGGCCATTTTGGGGTGATGAAGACTCTGCAGAAAGTTCGGGAACGCTTCTACTGGTGCAAGGCAAAGGAGGATGTGGAGAAATGGTGTAAATCCTGTGATGCTTGTGCGTAAAGGCCCGCAGAAACGAAGTCGAGGAAGACTGCAACGGTATAACGTGGGAGCACCATTTGAACGGATTGCAATCGACATCTTGGGTCCTTTGCCACGGACCTCCAGTGGAAATAAATACATCCTCGTCGTGATGGACTATTTCACCAAGACATATCCCATTCCCAATCAAGAGGCATGCACAGTCGCAGAGGTCCTAGTGCAGCAATGGGTGTCAAGGTACGACACGCCCCTACAACTTCATACCGACCAAGGTAGGAACTTTACCTCTGATGTTTTCAAAGGACTGTGTCAACTACTCGGCATAGACAAAACCCGGACAACACCCTTACATCCCCAGTCGGACGGCATGGTCGAGAGGTTCAATCGTACCATCCTGAATAACCTCTCTCTTCTAGTATCAAGGAACCAGCAAGATTGGGACTTGAATTTGCCATTGTTCCTGCTGGCTTATCGAAGTGCTGTCCATGAAACCTCCGGCTATACTCCAGCCCAGATGCTCTTTGGACGTGAACTTCGTCTCTCATGTGATCTCTTGTTTGGTTGTCCACCCAATGCGCCTTCATCGCCCGAGGAGTACATCCAAGATCTCCAGGCACGATTTGAGGACGTACACAACTTTGCTCGGGAGCGGATTAACATGGCAACGGAGAAAATGAAGACAAGGTACGATCTAAAGGCTACACAATATGAGTTCCAGGAAGGAGAGAAGGTCTGGTTGTGGAATCCTGTTCGACGCAAAGGACTCTCTCCCAAGTTACAGTGCAACTGGGACGGACCATACACAGTCTTAAAAAGGCTGAATGATGTAGTGGTGCGGATCACTAAAACACCTTCATCAAAACCGAAGGTGGTGCACTATAATAGGCTAGCCAAGTACCACAAGTAACGGTAATATTAAAATTAAAAATGTAAATACTGGTAAAATTTGCGCATGCGTAATGTAAATATTTGTATATAGATACTTGTACATATTTGTGAATTTTGTAAATATTTCTCACTTGATTTTTGTTTCTATTTTGTCGTTATAGGCAACTTAGTTTTGTATTTGAGATTGTGTAAATTTGGTTAGTTTCGCCTCTTAACCAAGGGTTGCACTGCCCGGGACGTGCAGTCCTTGGGAGGGGGGCAATGTTACAAAATTGTAAATAATTGTGTTTATTTTTGTATCAATTCTTTCAAAGAGGCTTAGTAAGTTGATAAAGTGCTAATTTTGTCCATTTCTAGTCATTTTAGCGTTGAAATAGCCTTATTTCCCCTTAAAAACGCATTAAAAAGCCCAATAAGGCAGGTAATGAATTTGGCGCCAAATTTGGCGACTTTTTCCCACCTTGGCGATTTTTTTGCCGACCTTGGCGAGAAAATCCTTATTAGGGATATACCAAATATGGAAGCTGTAAGTTGATTGGTTGACCACTTTCTGGAGTTTTCTCGAAAAATCTGGGTTCCATGGAACAGTATATAAGGAGCGCTTCTCGCCAAGGCAGTCAGTTAGTTCAGTTCAGTTTTCAGCCAGCTTCGCTAGTGCTTGCATTGCTCTTGAGCCTCTTTGGAAGAGACTTGCTTTATGTGTTATTGCTATACAGTTTGTACTGTGGATTTGCTATTGACAGCTGTTGTTTAAGCTGTGTTTACTGTTTGAATTGAAGCTGATACTTGGTTTATAGACCTGTATTTTTCTGGAACTTTCTGTGAACAAATTACTGAATTTTTATAAGTTTGGCCTTTCATTCTCGGACAACTCACGAACCCCCAAGTACGCAACAATATTATAGAAATCCACCATATTTGGTATCACATTGAAATACACAATATTTAATATTATATCGTTTCTAGTATGTGAAAAATCTGTCTTAACTTTCAACAGTTTAATAACAATTTGCCATTATTTTGAGAGAAAACATATGTTAGACAGCTAGACACACAAAATAAACAACGATAGCACTAACTGTTTAGAACAGAGAGAAATTCTTAACATCTAAATGATTTAGCGTTACAGCTTTAGTATACGATCCACTTATTAAATTTTTGTCACTGTTTGACGATGAATTTTTTGGGTATTATTGCTTGATTAAAGAAATTATGAACTTATTTTTTCTAATGCCTATATTTTTTACTATTGAATTTTTTAGTTAATTTGGGGCAATATGTAACACTCTGCATTTATTTGCAATGTACAGCAAGGTTTAAAATGGTGCTTATAACAGTAAAGATGCAACTTTTTAAAGTGCATTTTTCCTAGAATATGATTTAGTCAGATCCATTGAAAATAAATATCTTATGTGATTATTGCAATTATTTTAAACATTTCATTAGTAGTAGTACGACAGGACAATTTTATTCAGATAGCGATTTTGCATTGTCGCCAAGAATTTGCCAAGATGCTCGTCAATATCTGACTTTACCACTTCTTAAACTATATTAAATACTAAGTTAAATCGGAAAAAAAAATAAAATAAATAAATAAATCGCATTTTTCGAAACCTACTGATAAGTGAAAAATTCATCCTTGATTATATTGTAGTAACGAATTGCCGGTTTGGAGTATTCGAGATAGACCATCACCATTCAAAAATTGGATGGCTTTTGAATATTTGTTGACAATATTTTTTGAATAAATATTCATGATGGCTCCTGAATACTTGTTGGCGATATCTTCTGAATAATTGTTATTGTTGGCGATATCTACTGGCATATATTGATCATGATATCTTAATACTTGTTGGCGATATCTCCCGAACTCGTGTTAATGATGGCTTCTGAATATTTGTTGTCTACATCTTCTGGATATGTACTGATTACACCTTGATTTTTTTACATATATATTACATAATATTGAATTTAGAAAATAAAAAATGCGTGTGGAGAATGAAATATAATGATATTGGATAATTTAATTTTTAGAGACATCAATGGTACAGGAAAAACTACTTTAGCCACTTTCTTTCTAATAATACGGATAATATTTTACCTGGAGATATTTTGTACATTTAGACCAAATAAAAAATGTTCTTCTTTTTTTCTCACTTGAATTAAGTTAAAATAATATTTAAAATAAAATTGAAAAAAAAAAAATGTGCTAAAGCAATGGTACAGTTTAATCTCTTGGCGAAATTTTAAATTTGGCACCGAAGTAGCTTAGACTTTTCTCGCAAAAATCTTGACATGCTTAACTGAGATAGATAATTTAAGTCATCGTCAAAATAAATGAAAAATTTAAAATCTGCCAGTGAGGTCCTGTATTAGGTGTAACTAAAATATTTTAGCAATGCAGTTACTTCATTCCATTACATGGGAAAAAAAAAAAGGCCTGTTGTATTAAATTAAATTTTGTTTTCTGCAAAGTTTTACATCAATGCTTAAAAAACAAAAATAGGCTGCGAATTTTATTATTATTATTGTTATTATTGCACTATTTTATAATTTTTTTCGGTACTTACGTATTAACGCCACTGCAGCAGAAGTTGCGCTAGTGCACCAATAAAGAGCAATCTTGTTGTTCGCACACAAGAGACGGTACTTACGTATTATCGCAACCAGGTTGGCGCGATTTGTAAGTTTGAGTAAGAAAGTATGAATAGAAAGAAAATGTACATTTATTAATTACAAATAATTTTTAATACAGTTTTTTATATTATTTTGTTTTAAAATATAAAATAGCAATTAAACCCTTCCGGTTTCGAATTTGAATAAGTTGCAGAATTATTTTTTCGGCGGAAATCTTTTGGCTATTGCTTTTAGCATTGATTGAAAACCGTCTTCGCCATTAACAGCTTGAGCTTGGCGCCATATAAATTCAATAAGGTATGAGTCAAGATGATGACGGGCTGTTCCTCTCTGTTTTTTGTTGCGCCATTTGGCTGAGCCCCACATGCGCTCTACATGTTGTGTGTGAACGCCCGTGTCGGGATCCACAAAGTTATATTTGTGATTAACAGTTTCATGCAGAAATCCAGCATTTTCCAACTCACTTACTTGTCTTGTATCCTTTCCAGCAATCCGAATAAATAATGCTTCCTTCCTTGATATTTTCGCAAATTTTTTCCATGAGGGTAACGGCGCTTCTGTTAGGTACAGTAACCAAAAAAGTCTCTTTCGTTTCTCGGCAAATTCCGCCGAAAACCCATTGCTGTGGTAGTACACGCCCAGTGTTATTTTTTCTTTTTACAAATAAACTTTCGTCTATTTCCACAATAAGTCCTTCGTCGCCTATTTGCTTTCTTTCTTTTCCATCCATTTCAAGGGCACATATCTCCCGCATGTAATTGTTCCAATCTATAACAGTTTTGTCAGCAATTCCCATCTCTTCTGCACAAAATTTAATTGAGGTTAACTCTTTACACCAACAATAAATGAAGCGCACCGCTGTCACAAATGAAATTCGGCTATCTTCAAACCAATTTCCGGTTTTCACACCCAAGTGTTGATTGCACTCTTCGACGTTACAGTCGGTAACAGAAGTGTCCGAACACTAGAAAAAATTCCTATGTAAAAAAATTACACTTCATACGCTTTTGTTAAATAAATCCTTATCGAATCATGTTCTTACACTGACTAAGAACAAGATTCAACAAGGATTTATTTAACAAAAACGTATGAAATGTACTTTTTTTACATAGGAATTTTTGCTAGTGTTCGGACACTTTTGTTACCGACTGTACATTTCCAGAATATTTGCTTTCCAAAATACAGTTTCATTTTATGAGAATTTTTACAAGTACGTTCGTTCAGTATAATTCCATATCCCTGTAACAATTTAACAGCATCTTTTTCACTCGCAGGCAGATCCCAAATACCCATAGTTAAAGTATTTCACGGCATTCAATCTAACCAGTAAGCAAAATAATTTCTTTACGAAAAACCACGTATAACACGTAGGGTTGCCAAATTTGGCGATTTATGCGAATTTTGGCCTGGTTGCGTTAATACGTAAGTACCCAAGAGACATAGGGGGACAGCGAGACATCTTTTGGAATCTTATTTATCAGAGTTCATATGGCGACAGCATCAGGTGAAAGGTAATAGAGACTGTTTTGAATCTACTCTATATCGGCCCATTTTCCACCGAAATCAGATTGACGGAACAACTATAGTATTTCCCCTCAGCTAGATTTGGCGATTATGGCTAAATCATAAATCATATAGCATAAATGATAAAATCGTAAGCTAAATTATAAATCAGAAATCATAAAATCATAAATCCAAAATAAATAGCATGTAGGCTGCCATATTATATCGCAAACAATCCAGAACGACATCGTTATCGTTCATATCGGCGCCAAAGAAAAATCGCCAAATTCAGCTGAGGGGAAATACTATAGTTGTACCGCTTCATTTTATGATTTGTCGCAAAAATTTTAGGTGTAGATTGACGGCACTTAATCTGTAGCTGCGGTGGCGTTAATACGTAAGTACCTTTGGAACAACTTCAGTATAACGCCACAACGATATTTGGCGATTTTTTGGTGGCGATTATGGCTGAATCATAAATCTAAAAATCATAAATGATAAAATCATAATCGAAATCATAAATCATAAAATCATGAATCCAAAATAAACAACATATAGGCTGCCATATTATATCGCAAACAGTCCAGAACCACATCGTTATCGTTCAAAACGGCGCCAAAGAAAAATCGCCAAATTCAGCTGTGGGGTTATACTGAAGTTATACCAATTTCTGGGCTTAACCTCTAATTCTATACCAATCGTTGTTTAACGTAATAATTATATTCATTACTAAATCTTTTTCGCCTAACGTTAAAATAAAAACTAATAATATAAACTAAACTAATAGTATAAACTTAATTAATGATATAAAATAATAATATAAACTAAATTAAAAATATAAACTAATTTTCATTTCATTTTTATTAAATTTTTACTCAATATTTTTTAAATATCTGTTATTTTTATGTTTTGCTATTCTAAATAATTTTTTTCTTCTCTCGAGCATCTCAAAGATGCCAATTTTTCAATTTTTCTTATTTACACCACTGATCTCATTTTAATTTTCCTGAGGAAAGTGACGTCAGAAACACGGAAAAAAACGCCATAAGAGAAACTTTTCACTCCGGTGGCAAATAGAGTACCTTTATAAACCCGACGTTTTTAGTTATAACTTCGTTAATTAAAATGATAGAAATTTCTAAGCAGCTGAAATGCCTTCCTTGAAGCAGTCGGAATACACTGATACCTCTCATGATGCAGAGCACTTTGCCCTCCGTGAGAAGATGCTGTCGCAGACAAAAAAAATTGACTCCAGCGACAGTTACTTTTTTTTTAATATATAGAGATAGAGAAAGTTATCGATTTTTTTCCTTTTTAACCAATTTTTTTTTTTTTTTTACTGTAATATTGACATAGAATAATAATAAAGGAAGAAGGAGCGTACGTGTTTTGGTTTCGGTTTGTAAAATCCAGGAATGCCGGGTATACGGTTATAACAGTGCTTCCATCTGATTGGTTGGCGACTTGTTGGCGAGATTTTTGAATCGTCTCGTCTCTCTCTCAATCAGTCTGCGAGGCAGCACCCACAACAAACAGCGATAAATGCGCTGAGGATGGGTGCCCAACTTCAAGGTTGAGAGGAGCAAAAGTAGCTTTCGCTGGCATTTCACTAGAAGGGGTTTGTAAGCATTAGAGTATTGGCATGCTCCTTCTTCCTTTATTATTATTCTATGAATATTGAGAATAAATTCAACTTTTTTTTGGATATTTAGTGTTTATTATTATCATAAAAGATAATTTTTTTAAATAATAATTTTAATAAATTATTTTTAAAATCAGAATTATTTTTTAATAACCGAATTAAATTATATATAAATGTAGGTGCATTAATGAAACGGGGAGTTGAGGGGGGCGGCAGCCCTTCTCACACAGAACTAAATATCATATAAAATTCTTCCGAAGCCTAATTTGAATTGTTTAGCATAGGTTTACATTACATATCAGTACTCGTTATCTTACCTCTTAATCTCCAACCTTCATTTATAGTATTAAATTTAAGAGTAAGAGAAAGTCGTATGAGTGACACACCAGATTATTTTTATTATTATTGCATTATGATTACATTATGTAGTTCGGCAAGTTTCCTAAAAATGGCTTTGAACTGGGTTTAGTACCTTACGTGTTATAATTAAGAAGTGGTTTTTTTTTTTTTTTTTTTTTAAAGAAACAGTTATATTTGAATGAATATATGTAGTAGCTTAAAAATGTACATGGATAATTAGAAGAATCCTAATAATCACATGCTGCAATCAGGTAGCATTTGAAGTAAGTCTTTTTACAGAGTGATCTAAAACATTTTCCTTTTTGTTTAAATTTTTTCTGGCCCTCTTTTCCTCTTCCCGACAAAACTTTTGCTGAAATATAGATGAGGTAACGTGATCTTTATACTCCCAAAATTTCAAGGTAATGCCTCAAGAATTTTTCTAAATATTTAACAAAACGACTCAATTAGAAAGCGTCCAAATACTTATTGCTAGATAGTGTATCTTACTTTATTAAATTAACCTTACGTCTTAATCTGCAATTTTTTTTATAGTATTGAAATATTGGGTAAGAGAAAGTCGTGTGAGCGACACACTACATTATTTTGTCTTATGATTCTGAGAATTTTTATTTATTTATTTGTTTTATTTTATTCATTTATTTTATGAAACAGTGCTGAAACTTTGCATATCATTTTATTAGTGCCTAGAGTAAATTCCATTCATTGAATTTTTTTTTTTTTTTTTTGTGTGTGTGTGTGTGACATATGAAAATTAAAATTTTGTAATTTTTGAAATTAAATTCTTTAATTATTATTTGTTTATTTATTTATTTATTTATACATGCTTTTACCCTTATATGTGGTAGAGAAAGTGTTTCTGGTTCAAATTTTCGAATTTGAGTTTTTGTTATATTTAGACGTTTTGAGGTCTCTCGAATCCGAAAATCATGCTTTTAGCGGTTGGTCTGTATGTTTGTGCGTCTATCTTTTTGTATGTCTGTTGTCAGTATATCTCAAGAACAAATAGTATCAGGAATTCCAAATTCAGAAAGTCCAAAACTAATGTATTCTAAATATGTGTCATTTAGGGATACTATACTGAACTTTTCGTTTAGATCAAGCTAATAGTTCGTGTACAAGGACATCCAAGAGGATTCAAATACATTACGTGTATGGGTGAAATCTTTAGTAGGGATAGATAACATCTACAGGGTGTTTCAAAACTCATGGGCAAAAATTTAAGGGGTGGTAGAAAGCATCTAAACAATCCATTTTCACCATACAATGAATGCATGGACGGAAAGCAAACGGTGATCGCTAGAGTGCGCTGTAATGGAAAGTATAAAGCGCGCGTTTTCTTACACATCGTCATTTCTACCGTGGATTTCAGCAGGCATGGCTACATACAGTAATCAGAAAAATGCGGACATGCATTTTATGTATGATTTGGCGAATGGGAATGCTCTGGAAGCCGCAAGACTGGTACAGGCATCGTTTTCGGAGAAGACACGTGCCAGACCGAAAAATGTTCGAGCGATTGCGTATACAGCTTGTCCCATCAGCACACTCCTGTCACCCTGTCACGTCCTGTATCGAGCATGCCGGAGACGAAGGATCCCGCTTCACACAAGCACCGATGCAATCGCTCGAACATTTTTCGGTTTGGCACGTGTCTTCTCAGGAAACGCTGCATGTACAGTCTTGCGGCTTCCAGAGCATTTCCATGCGCCAGACCATACATAAAATGCATGTCCGTCTTTTCCTGATTACTGTATGTCGCCATGCCTGCTGAAATCCACATCCACGGTAGAAATGACGATGTGTAAGAAAACGCGCGCTTTATACTTTCCATTACAGCGCCCTCTAGCGGTCACAGCTTGTTCTCCGCCCATACATTGTAGGGTGAAAATGGCTTGTTTAGATGTTTTCTACCACCCCTTAAATTTTTGACCATGAGTTTTGAAACACCCTGTATAGGTTGCAATAAACCAAATGAAATAAAAATATATCTTTTTATGCATAAAATCATGTTTTATGTAAAGTATTGTATGAAAATCATTTATCAGTCGTTTACAAGCCTAACAAAACAACTAGAATATTTTGGGACTATGTTTGGAAATGCTTTTCGTTGCGATCAAGCAAATGGTTCGTGTATTGGAACATCCAAGAGTAATGTATTATTCAAATACATTACGTCATGAGTGAAATTTACAGTATGTACAGTATAACATCTATAGGCTGCATTATACAATATAAAGTGTATAAAATGAACACACACACACACATATATATATATTATTTTATTTTTTGTATGCATTAAAGCATGTTACGTATAGATTTTGGTATGTAAAACTAAATCATTCACCATTTGATTTCAGGGATATTCGAAAGAACTAGAATACTAGTGGATCTGCAGATCAGGAGCCTCAACGTCCTATTTGCATCAGACATTATTCAATAGGTCATTTTTATTTATTCCTTATTATATAATAGTATATATTGATTCGATCCACTTATTACCATAATCAGATACATTCTTGAGGGGGGGCTGCCGCCCCCCTCAACCCCCTGCTATATCTCTCTTTCAATACCTATTTGTATATCATATAAAGTGTTACGGAATTGTAAATAATTGCATTTATTTTTGTATAAATTCTTTCAAAGAGGCTTAGAAAGTCGATAAAATGCTAATTTTGTGCATTTCTAGTCGTTTTAGCGTTAAAATAGCCTAATTTTCCTTTTAAAACGCATTAAACAGCTCCATTAAGAAAAGAAATGGACTTGGCGCCAAATTTCGCGACTGTTTCCCTCCTTGGCGATTTTTTTGGCGACCTTGGCGAGAAAATCCTTATTAGGGATATACCAAATATGGAAGCTCTAATCTCATTGGCTGATGAGATACGAGAATTTTCCAGAACAGTCTGTGTTCGATAGAATAGTGTAAAAGGAGCATTTTTTTAGCCAAGGCGGCCAATCTCAGATCTGTGTCAGTTTCGTCAAATGCTTGCTTTACTTTGAAACTCTTTGAATGAGACTTGCTTTATGTGTTATTGATAAACAGTTTGTAATGTTGTTTTGCAGTTAACGGGTGTTGTTTAAGCTATGTTTACTGGTTGAATTGAAGCTGATACTTGGTTTATAGACCTGTATTTTTCTGGAACTTTCTGTGAATAAATCACTGAATTTTTGCAAGTTTCGTCTTTCATTCTCGGACAACTTACGAACCCCCAAGTACGAAACAATATGTATTCTTAATAAACGACGGTCTTGTATTATTTCCCTGAAATTCATAAATATCAAATTTCCTAACTATCAAATTTCATACAAAAAAAATTACATAGCATATCGGAAATATTTTGCGTAACTTTAAACTAATTATCAATTCTCAGCCCACAATTTTCAACAGGAAAACATGCTTTTAAAATTCTAATAAAATTTCATTATATTTGATGGGGATGTAACCATGTTAAAATACACTTTTAAGAAATACCGACTATAGACCGTAATAGTACGAAATTCCTTTATGTATCACGGAAAAGTAGCCACAGTCATTATAAACGCCAATAATAAGAATAAACCTAATTAATTGTAACTCATTAATTTTTCATACTAATTTGACATCATTTGGATGATTACAGTACATACTTGGAATTATTTTGTGTGGTCCCATAAATTATTTAGTTTATACATAAACTTTTTTAAGAGTAAACATGATTTCAAGCATCTTTATAATGTATGTTAATTTTATTAAGTTCAATTCAGCATAAGCGCATTAATTGTGCGCGCTTAAATAAAAATTTGTCCATAGGCTCTTATGTTACGAAATTCTTTCCTGTGTCTCTGTAAGCAAACCATAAACAATGTATACACCAGTAAAAATTTTTCATCTTATTTTGCGTTTAAAATTAATAATTGTTCCAAATTTAACATCGTTTGGATGACTACGTGACATTGTCAGAACACTTTTGTAAGGTCCTGTATATTAATTAGAAAGCTTAAGAGCACATATTTTCTTCAAACAGCTTGAGTTTAAGCATCTTACCAAATTGCAAGTCAATAGCGTTATTTTGGGGGCCGCTATCGCGGTACATACTAATTCTTCCCATAGGCCGTAATGATAAAAAAAACTTTGGCGTGCCCCTGTACACGAACTACAAATGGAATGCACACCCAAAACTATACAGCTAATTTCGTGGGGATCATGAACATGTGTAACAAATTTCAAGTCAATAGCGTGATTTTTGCGGCCGCTATTGAACGACAGACAGACAGACAGACAGACAGACAGACGGACAGACGGAATCCAAAATCTTTTTGAGTCTCAACAGAGGGCCTCCACTGACGTTTCGGCAAAAATTGGAAGTCAATAGCTTGATTTTTGCGGTAGCTATCGCGGTACATACAGATTCTTCCCATAGGCCGTAATGATAGGAAAAACTTTGGCGCGTCCCTGTACACGAACTACAAATGGAATACACACCCAAAAGTATACAGCTGATTTCGTGGGGCACATGAACACAAGTACCAAATTGCAAATCAATAGCGTGATTTTTGTGGCCACTGTCGTGATACATACAAATTCCTCCCATAGGCCGTAATAATAAGAAAAACTTTGGCGTGTCTCTGTATACGAACTACAAATGGAATACATACCAAAAACTATACAGCTGATTTCGTGGGGCTCATGAACATGTGTGCCAAATTTCAAGTCAATAGCGCTATTTTTGCGGCCGCTATCGCGCGACAGACAGACACAGCCCAAAACCGTTTTGAGTCTCAACAGAGGGCCTTCACTGACGTTTCGGCAATAATGGGACTATACTTAGAAAATGCGGGAAGTGCATTTCAGGTTGTGCTATGTTTAATTAATGTAGAACTATATTGAAGTACACAATGTGGTGTTTAAATAATTTATTGATGACATACAGGTCTGTAAATAATTAAGCAAAAGCATTCTTTTTTTTTTTCTTTAAATGTAATTCAAGGAAGTGCTTTACTATATTTTACCATGTCCAGGAAAACTGCTCCCGAATAAAAATTATTTTCTCATACCCATACAGTAAGTAAAGTATTTTTTTAAGTTAAATTTTCAGTGTTTATTTTTTGCATAATTACGCTTTTGGGTTTCCCTGAATACTAAAGTAAACGGTTGATTTTTGTGTAGGTCTGTTATCAACCTAACTTAAAATAAGCTTTGAGTTGTATATAAATGTACTTACTATATTTAAAGAGGAAAGGTATGGTAGGTAATAATTAAATCCCTGTTATTTTGTAATTATTTATGTCACATATTTAATTTTTTTTTTTTTTTTTTCCTGGAGGTTTATTGCTGTGAAAATGGATTTGATAGTCAACAGCATGTGAAGTACGATGTTTGTTCTGACGCTGTTCTTTGTGTGCTTCCAGATCCTCTAGTGTGCTACAAGAAGGCATCTTACATTCAGACACAGACGTATAACCTGGCATCCGACGCAAGCGTAATATCCCTTGATTGGTTTACGTCTGGTAGACATGAAAGAGGAGAATCGTGGGATTTTACAAGGTATGAAAAAACACAAACAAATTATCCCCCCCCCCTCTACTTTTTTTTGTTTTTCGAGCATATATGTGTAAGGAAAGTATTGCAATCAAGACAAAAATTCGACTTTGAGATTTTGGTGTATTTGTACGTTTTGAGGTCGCTTAGTTCATTTTAGCTATTTTTACGATGATTAATGTATGTGAGTGAACACGGTAATGGCCTAACGCTTTGTTAGAATGAGCTGAAAGTTGGTATGTGTGTTGTAAGTCACCGTAGTACGAACCCTGTTGATTTTGGCAAATACAGCACTTATAGTTTTTTTTTTTTTTTTTTACATGGACACAAAGAAAACTTCTTTATCATTATGGCCTATGGGCAAAAATGTTATCTCAATGGATTAAAACTATATAAGAACTCATTTAAACTAAATAAGAAAATAGTGGACTATAAATAAACTTCATATTAGAGGTGATTTAGACATCACAAAACATTTATTGGAACCATGAGAATGGGGAGTGTAGGAACTTTTCAGCCTTACTTAGCGGAGTTATAGACTAACTGAAGGTGAGAATAAGGGATTCTACAATACCGCCAATGATTGCGATCTACAGTGTTCGTAGGCGCAACATACTGCCCGACGTTGAAATGCCAATTTCAAAGATTTTACAGAAAAGGAAGACTATACATGAAGACATAAATCATAGAATAGCTTACTAAACCACAGAACATATGTTAGAAATACAAAATTGAATCACAGATTTATTACATTAAGAAATAAAGAAAATAATTAACAGAATTTTAACCTATAAACATGAAATGTGATACATGAAACAATCTATATGTGCAAAATAAGTAAATATTGAAACTACAGAAAACTTACATATATTGACAAAATTATATGTATTTTTTTTTCCTCAATTTTAACAATTTTTTTTTAGTCCCATTAACATAATTATATTTAATAGTTCAAATTAAACAGTAAGCAACTTATTTACATATTCAAGCAATACTTTATTCGTGAAAATGAAAATAAATTTTATTATTATAAAAGTTAATCTAAAAACTTTTTTTTTAATAATACAATGGATAATTATTTTAATGTACCTATGTATTTCCTAACATACTATTTCAAAAATCTAAACCAAGAATAAAATAAGATATTTATAACACAAATTGCCATTCCTTCAATCTATACTAATATTATAAATGTGAAAGTTTGTATGGATGGATGTTTGTTACTCAATCACGCCACAACGGCTGAACGAATCTGGATGAAATTTGGTACAGAGATAGATAATAGTCTGGAATAGGACATGGTCTACAAAAAATGTCCGGAAAAATGTACATTTTTAAAAAAATAATTAAAATATGAAAATAATGAGCTGGTAATTGCGTTATAAATAGCCATTTAAATATTTAATTGTTGCCAAAAAAATTTACGAGTTTTTTTTCTTTTTCAACATAAAATGAGATGTGCTTCCACTCGAAGAATAAAATATTGCCAAATATTAAATTTACTCATACATATGAAAAAATGACGCCTTTATAACTTTGAAGTCAAATGATAATAATAAAATTTTATCACATTTCTTCCGAATTTAGTTTCAAAACCTTTTTTTATCTCAATTTAACTGTTTTTTTTTTTTTTTTTTTGGTTAAATAGATATGCTTTTAGCACGGATGAATCACGCTTGGCATGAAAGCTAATTCAGTATCATCAGGCCCGGACTGGCTCCTTTGGGGGCCCTCGGCTAGAAATCGAAAAGGGGCCCTTTCTGAGAAATTTAGAGAAAATAGGATCTTAACCCTCTGTACCATACTGTAGACTGTAGGCAACATACCGTTCGATCGTGGTTCAAATTCAAAGAATCGGTTCTACAACGTAATCACGCACTGTAGCCTGTCGTATACACTCACAGTTAGAGAATCTAGTATCTAGAAACACAACTGGATGGCGCCGTATGTCGTAAGTTGAAGTTCATTACTCGACAGTGGGTAACTAACGACAAGTGCGGACCGGCTCTGATTCAAAAAATAATAAAAAATAGTTTTTCGTGTGTTTTGTGTTTTATATTGAAACAGTGAAGAGGTAAGTGTTTCAAATTCATTGTATAATATTGATTTTGACCCAATTTCACGTATTTTATAGGATTTTATGCTAAAAAGTGTTTGTTGCCTGTAGGTGTTTTTGTTTGTTTTTTCGAAATTTATGAGAAATAAAAAAAAAAACCTGAAACACGTGTATTTTATTTTTTTCCAATTATTACGAAACAAATAAACACAAAAATATTAAAGGTCATGAGTTACAGAGGGTTAAATTATGTAACATTTGAAAATTAGGCTTACATGTCTAAAAAGAACATTTAGCTTTCTTGCCATTTGGTAAATAGTTGAATAAAAAGTAAGCTTTTTTTCTGATGTAATTTACTTATTTTCACAATAAATATTTATGTGTATTTTATATACCATACCTAAACTAGTTCCATTCTGGAAAAATAAGTATACTAATTAATTATGAGTGGTTCATTATTTAAAAATGAGATTCTGAAATGCTTTTAGCTTTAGACAACCAAACCACACTGTTGAAACCATAATAATCTAAATCCTACTGTAATACCTAAATAATTATTAAAACAGGACACAATGCTAATAAAATACCAAGTGTATTGAAAAAAAAAAGTTTTCTTTAACTGTGATTTAGTTGATACAAACTGTAAAATAGACTTTGTACAGATATAATGAACTAAGTAACTCTCGCCAAGATCTTTACTGGGGCCGTGGTAGCCCAGTCAAGCGCCGTTCTCGTTATTGGAAGATTGCGGTTTCGGTACTCGAGCCGGCTAAAGACCGTCTTATACACTAATGGTGTTTGGTGCACGTAAAATCTGTCGTGGCCGCAATGTCCTGCGTGTTCCCATCAAAAAATATACCTCTGGGTATCGCCGAAGCGGGAGAGCCATCCCTTCTGTAGAGGATCAAAATTGCGATGGCATTTCTCCGGACCATCTCTAGGGGTGAGTCCCAGACCGTTGGCAATTGCGCATCTGCGCAGCACTAGTGCGACGTAAAACCCAACTATCCATCCAAGATCTTTACTTATGCAATAGCGACAATTCCAAAATGACAACGAAAGTTTCAAAGCAGCCAGGGTCTTATAATAACGATGTACTGAAGAAATTTTAAGAAACGAATCTAATAACCGTTGCTAAGGAACGAAACAGTTGCTGTATGCTTTTATATGGAAAAATAGATTTAAAGAAAGAAGTCCCGTCGTACTAAATTAAATTTTGTTTCGTAGAGAATTTAATATCTATAGTTATAAGACAAAAATAAGCTTCGTTTTTATTTCCGTATAAAATCTGTAATTTTATAGGGGAAAAAAGCTGTAGGAGCACTTTTTTGGCATGAAAGCCGCTTCTAAGGCCAGCGGGAACCCAAATCGAAGTTTAGATTGATTTCAGTGAATTTTGTGTGTGTTTATGTTTGTGTGATTTTAATATTGATAACTGACATGGAATTTTAAGATCATTTAGATATAATGATTAGCGAATAGAGAAGCGGGTAAAGCCTACTAAAATCACAGCAACGCGTGGCCGGATTCAACTAGTTTTTAAATAGTGTGTCTAATTTTCCCCAGAAATTAAGAACATCTAATTTAAAAAATAAATTTTAGAAAATTAAACAATAGAATTGTTTTGCTACTGTTTTTTTCCGGTAGATAAATGAAAACGTAGTGTAATACCTTAGCTACCTACATTATATTCTAAAACAATAGCAAAAAAAAATCCACTATTCAAAACAATTATTCGAAAAAATAATTTTGGTTGAGAAGGGCCGACAGGGATATGAAAAGCGAAGTGTTGATGATAGTCACTTGATTTGTACTTCTATTATAATGATTTTAAAGGCATGGCAAAAAACAGAAATAAGGGCTTGGCTCAAATTACCCGAGGCTGTTCCCATCCAAATCATAGCTCTGGGGATCACCAAAGTGGGGATTCATCCTCTCCATGAAGGATCGAAATTGTGAAGGCATGTCTCTGGACCATTTTTAGGTAAGTTCCAGACCGTCGCGAATTGCTCATAGTGTAGTATACTAGTGCGACGTTAAATCCAACCAACCGAGTATGTGGAAGGTACTTAAGTATTATTTTTATATATAATCTCTATTTTTCATCTGGAATTAAGAACCTCTAATTTTAAAAATTAATTATATAAAATTAAATAATATAATCGTTTTGCTTGAACTTATGAGCTAATAAACTAATTTGAGTTACTTGTATTTAATGTTTCATTATTACCCCTCAAAATCCGACTTTGTGACTCAGAAGTGGAACTAGTTAACCAAATGTTTAGACATTCGGAAATTTTCTCAACATCTAAAAATTTTTTCTTTTTTTTATCTTTTCTTTTCGAAGCGCCACTTTCATATACACGTTTCATGTTGACATATATCAGACGTGAAGTACAACCCTATTATGAGACTTAGTGAGTGAGCGCCGCTATAAAGAAGACAGTTATATTAGGTAAGAACAACAATTGCAGCGCCAAAGAGACGTAACTATCGTAATCTAGACGCCACATTTAAAATTTCTCGGCTGCTTAAGATTGGAGAAAGTAAACGTGCAGAAAAAAGGCATTGGCGTAACAACGGCAGTGCGGAGAGAGCGGGCCGCCTTAGGCCTCTGGTCTTGAGGGGGGTCTCCGAAAAAACTTAAGTTTTAAGTATATGTACAATCGGTAACAAAAGTGTCCGAACACTTTCAAAAATTCCTATGTAAAAAAAGTGCACTTGATACGGTTTTGTTAAATAAATCCTTATCGAATCATGTTCTTACACTAAGAACAGGATTCGACAAGGATTTATTTAACAAAACCGTATGAAGTGTACTTTTTTTACATAGGAATTTTTGCTAGTGTTCGGACACTTTTGTTACCGACTGTATCTGTTGAAGTTAGTGCGCCGTTATTTTGACCTGAATCATTCGTTGTAATTCTCCTTTAAGCTTGTTAGACTGAAGGAGCGCGCTCACCGCTCTCAATCAGATTACAGCGATTGTTCCGATATAAAAAGCTCTAATGTAGAAAAAGTGACCGACGAGCGACAATACAAAACTAAAAGAACCTTTTATACAAGGTTCTAATGCCCTTGGCCCCCACTTTAGTTTGGACTTTCGAATCATTTTTAAAACTGACCTTAATGCCTTTTTATGGTTAAAAAATTAAATGAAGACAGACATACAAGGGGGCCTCCAATTAGGACTTTCACCCTGTGCCTCTAGAATTCCAGTTCCGCCCCTGGATGAAGCATGAAGCAGCGTGCTCCAAGAATGAATCATTCTCGACTTGACTTGGGTGCGATTTCTAGATGAAAACAATGAAGAAAGACAACGTTTTCAAAAGACAATTGCAAAGCTTTAATACTTGTTTGCATTTGCGATGTTTAGTCGCGAACTTGTCTGAAATTATGAGCACTACACAACACATAATGACTCAAAATTCATTGTAATTGCGTAAGATTATTGAAAAATAAATAGTGGAATTACTCTGATGTAACTAACTGATGATGATAAAGTAGTATATTTTGAGGGGGTTTCTGGGGCCCCCTTGCTCCGGGGGCCCTCGGCAATCGCCGACCTGGCCAGTCCGGGCCTGAGTATCATATTAAAGAGCTTTACTTATTGATAATTCTGAGCAAATTTTTAAATTTTGATACTGAAGTAGATCGGAAATTTTTCGCGACAGACAAGTAGCAAATATTTTTAACCAATATTTGCTACAAGTGCAAATTTTTAAACAATAATTTATTTTATTTCATAAATCTGCTCACACCAGTATTTGTGTTTACATTCATTTATATATATTTTTGCTCTTCATTTAAAACCGTTTTGTGCGTTGCCGCTTTGACTGCAACACTTATGCCTACTTTGCTCGCCTGACGAAGGGTCGTGTGTTCTTTCGACCCAAAATAATTATTGCAAGTTTATTGCATTTTATGGTGTTTATTCAAGGTTTTGTAATTATTGCTTTTAAACGCCAGTTCTGTGGCGTTTTCTTATTATAAAATTAGGTATTGTTCACAATGAAAAAAAAAAAAAAAACAGTAATTTATTTATTTATTATTATTATTTTATATATTTAAACCAATAAAAAAACGTTTTCTTTTTTCTCATATCGTGTGAAAAATATTTTAAGAAATGTAGAAGCCATTGCTAAGGAACGCGACACAATTACCGCATGTCTTTATGTGGAAGAACAAACTAAAAGAAATGTCCCGTTGTCCTAAATTAAATCTTTTTTATACAGAAATTTATATCTTACTTTACTTAGGTGTCGGTGTTTGGAAAAAAAGGCTGATTGACTGCTCCAGGGTCCTAGGCCTGAGTGGGAGTGCCTTCTGTGGAGGTCTTTCTAAGGGATCCTAGCCTGTATTTACGCAAGTTTCGGAGAAAACCACGACAAATTCCGAACAGCTAGGCCTACGAGCGCGACCTGGGATCGAACACGGCACCTCATGTCTACCAGCTTTGAGCGCAGAACTACTCGGCCGCTGGTGGGCTATATCTTATTTAAAAACAAAAAATAAGCTGTGATTTCCTTTTTTTTTTTTTTTTTTTTTTTTTTTTCTTAAACTTAACAACAACAACAACAAAAAAAAAAAACTTTTATTGAATCTCTAAATTGAAAGGATAAATAAATGGGACTACTTCTCTAGACCTCATAAAATATAAATGACCTATACCTTCACTCTAATATAAACAATAAATGATTTCATTCTTTAGCAGTTTAATAAGAGTCAGTGGCCGGCATTTTCACTTAACTGTAAAACTGAATGAATGCCCATATTTTAGAAGTGACATTGCAGGCGTCAGACTTGACTATGCTCCTCAATACTATACAGTCAGCAGCAAAATTATTGAAGTACATATACACATTTTTCATATATATATATACATATATATACAGTCGGTAACAAAAGTGTCCGAACACTAGCAAAATTCCCTATGTAAAAAAAGCACACTTCATACGGTTTTGTTAAATAAATCCTTATCTAATTATGTTCCTAGACAGTCTAAGAACAGGATTCGACAAGGATTTATTTAACAAAACAGTATTAAGTGTACGTTTTTTACATAGGAATTTTTGCTTGTGTTCGGACACTTTTGTTACCGACTGTATATATAGTTTGATGGCTATAATTTTATCATCAACTTACTTTTTTATAAACGGCATAAGACTAAGATCATGACTCGACAAATATTTACTTAAAGAACCCGTATTAGGTGCTCATCTTTCAAATAGGAATTATTGCTAGTGCTTCAGTAATTTTGCTACCGAGTGTACTTCAAGTACGTTAAACTCCAAGAACTATTACGAACTGAAATCTCTCTATATCCAATTCTCGTACTGAACTGCTCATGGAACTAACAGACCAGCTCAGAACCGAACCGAACAGAACCCCGAGTACGATTTTAACATCCTTTTTATACACTGACGAAATAATTTGCATTTATACGCAACCTCGTTTTCAACAAACTTATTCAAAACTAATAACTTACTAAGCTTCGCAAGTCCGAAGTTTTTCTTTTAAACTCGCAACTACTGGCTATCCTTTGTAGAGTACTTTAATAAACAGATTAAAGGCTTCTAACCAGGCTCGACTACTGTGCAACTCCGCTTCATTTGAAAAACCTCACTAATAGGTTTTAAATGAATGAGAATAGCATATTATTTTAACTTTAGTTATCTTGGTACTAGTTTTATATTTGCATAATTTTTTTTTAAATTTGGTTTCAAACATTTGGTTCAGCTTTCAAGTAAAAATAGTGCATCTTTCGCATTTTTTACACTTTAAATAGAAATTTTAAAAATCAAGAATTTCGGAAAATAAAAACAAATTTTACGCTAGTGACTTTTCTGAATGTGAAAACAGAATTATCAAATATACATTAGGTAATGAATAATTCTATAAAAAAATTTTCCCATAGGAATTTGACTGTCGGCGAAGACAGGTATTGTATCCTCTTAAACGTTCAATAATTTGATTGTTGTTTGTATAGTTTATTAAAGTAGTTGATTCAAAAATTAAATAAAATTAACCCTCTAGGTAGACAATCCGGCATATGGTAATAAATCACGCATCGTAGATTTTTACAAACTGTTATTATTATTATAGATTTTTTTTTTTTTTTTTAGGTTGAAAAGTGTATCAACATTTTATATTAATAAAAAACTTGTTTTTAAAGAAAGCCAGAATCTTCAAAATTCATACTTATTAAGTATCAAGGAGTCTATGAAATCTTATAATTGCTTTGGAACGTGCATCATAGTTGGTTCTTATCTATCATTTCTTTATGAGAAAATTCTATTGCAACTTGGGAAACACCATAGTTATGGTAAGTTTATCCTATTTATTTATAAGCAAATAATTTGCCTTCGAAAAAACAGTAGCTCATGATTCTCTGTTATTTGGTTGGGTAACACATCACAAAAAAAAAATATTGGTCAACAAAACATGGAACATTTATTTTAGAACAAAAAATAATTGCTGAGACGTACATTATCAGGTATGAAAAGAAATTTCAGTAAACTAAAATTCGGGGTGCGGGAACAGTTATTCCATGAATTCCAGTTTTTTCAATCATGAGGTTTCTTGTATATACTCGCTGAACTATTACTTTCCGGACGGTCTGCCGTTTGACGAATCAGAAGAGGGAGTAGGAATGATATACTGAATGCCACGCAAATAGAACAGGTAAAACATATGTGAAACTGCTATGAAATGGTAGCATTTGTTTTAGGATAGATGCAACTGAATTTTGCTTTACATCTCATTTGCGTCTCATCTAAGCGTTTCCCATAGTAGGTTGTTTTATGTCCCTAAGTCCTTGAGAGCTTGCCGGACGATCTGCCTGAAAGCATTGTGACGTATCTTCAACCTGTTTCGATTAAAAAAATCGTCAGTACATAATGTGAAATCTGTACAAAATTTTAACTTTAATCATGTCCCCATCAACCTATGAAAATTAAAAACAAGTGTATATTACTCAGTTCTAAGTCTAGTTTGATGTACCACAAGTGGCGCTTATCTTCCTACAAATCATTTCCTATAGGGATCTTGGTAATCTTTATGTTTCATATTTTGTAGTGCAAGTGCAGCATTTTCAGAATTCGCTTTTTTTACTGTCTTCTGTCGCCATAAGAAAACTAGTATGTTGTAGCCACCACAAGACTTTGTTCCATATTATCTTATGCAGATTAACGCAGTACAAATTATTTATTAAATTACTGTTTATTAGAATTATTTTCCATGATGAATGCAGACGATTTTTATCTCGGAGAGAGAAGTTTAACACTAAATGCCGAAAGAAAGTCAATTTTGTGCCGACATTAAAAAAATTCGAGTTTTTTTTTTCTTTTTTAAGTTATTTTTACTTTTTATTACTCATAAAAATGATAGAGAAAGTATTTATTAATATCACACAATCAACAGATTGGGAAGAAAATCATATTTATCGAAAATTTATTTTTCCAACTGAGTGAAAATAATGCCTGGACCGGGAGTCGAACCCCGGATCTTTGACTTACAAGACTTACTTTTTCTGTAATATATACTATAATACCCAATCGGGAACGCAATTCTGTTATTCATTTCCTTATTTTTCAGAATATAAATTGCCATCTTAGTTAGTAATTTGTCTCTTAAGGGGATTTGGTATCCTATGAACCAAAAATTGTGCATTTTGACATGCTCTTTTGATTCATTATAAACAAAAAACTTAAGCTCATCTTAGAATGAAATATACGAGTATTATTCAACATAGTATTAGGTATGAAAATCTAAATCTGATTTCGAAACTAAATAAAGGTAATTTTTAAACAGCATAAAATATCGAAAGAAATTCAAGTTTGGAATTTTTGATAGTATAAAAATAATAAAACTTTTATGCAATTTTGAAAATATTTAAAATTCTTTAATTGATCATTTTATAAAATAAAATCTTTTTGTCGCGTTATCAAACTTGAGGTTTCGAAAATAAAAAACCTTACATACAGCATATATGTAAAATGTGATAACTTTTCCATTCATATATATATATATATATATATGTGTGTGTGTGTGTGTGTGTGTGTGTGCATTTTATGGGAAAGTATAAATAAAATAGGTCAATTTCTAAAGAAATCAGAATCTATAAAATCGTTTAAAAGATTATTTTTTAAAGGGCAAGTAGAAACTTGATTTAGCATTTTTAACTGGGGCGGGGGTGAAGAAAAAAAATCGACCAAATAACCAGAAAAAAAAAAAAAAAAAAAAAAAAAAATCTCACAATCAAAAACGCACAATTATTGCTGAATTAAGATATATATTTAATATTTATACTTTAATAATAAAAAACTAGTATGTTGTGGCCACCACAAGACTTTTTTCTATATTTTTCTATACAAATTCACTAAGTGCAAATAATTTATTAAAACTATTATTTAATAAAATTATCTAACATGATGAAGGCAAATGATTTTCATCTTAGAGAAAACTAACATTAACATCTATAGAAAGACAGTTTTAAATATAAACAACATCTTAAAAAATGCATTTTTATAATAGTTATCTCACTATCAAGTTTTATACAGTTATATGCCATAGAAGTTGAGATATAGCCTTCCCGTTATTGAGGCAATTTGCAGTATAGCAGCGCCATCTATTGGCCGATAAGTATCCAAATTGAATCAGCATAATAGCCTGATTACATATCAAGATTTGTTTGATGATACGCAATAGAACCTGAGATATAGCCTTCCCTTAAATTGCGGAAATCGTTGTGTAGCAGTGCCACCTGTTGAGTGTTTAACACCAAAAGTTGATAGGCACTAATTTATGTCAAGATGAATTTACATACGAAATTTATATGTAATTCTGTGCAGTAGTTCCCGATATATGGCCTTCCCTTAAATTGCGAAATCGCTGTATAGCAGCACCACCTGTCGACCGACAAGCATTCAAATTGAACCAGCATAATATCTCATAATGGCCTTCTCAAATATCAAGATTTGTTTGTTTATACGCAATAGAACCTGAGATATATCCTCCCCTTAAATTGCAGAAATCGCTATATAGCAGCGCCACCTGTTGAGCATGTGACACCAAAAGTTGATAGGCACTAATTTAGGTCAAGGTGCATCCACATATAAATTTATATACAATTCTGAGCAGTAGTTCCGGTTCCAGAGATACAATCGCTACAAAATTTTTGTCTCTCACACACATACAGACAGACGGATAGACATACATTTTCTAAAAATGGTCAAATCGTGTTCTAAACCTCTCAAAATGTGTAAATCTGTCGAAAACCGGGTCGAAAATTTTTACGAATCCAATACAATAAATAAATAAATTCTAATATATTTTTGCACTAAATTAGATGATAAACCTGAAAGGGTCTCATGTGTTTAGTTATTAAATATATTATGAATAATATTTTCGACAAGCTAAAAATATGAAGAATAGTATCAAATACTGCCTACAATTTTTATTTATTTAATATATAGTAGTTTGAGTTTAAAATTCAGCAAATAAGTTATTGCAAATTTTATTAATATATCAAATATATATTCTAGTTTTCTCTTATTATCATTTATTATCTATTAATTTATATCTATTAATCAATATATATCTATTAATTTATTAATTGATTTATTAATTTATTAATAGATATATTAATTTATTAATATATATATTAATTTATATGTATTAATTATTTAGCTTCATGTAAATGCGGTTGTAGGTAGATAATTGAGACATTACTTTAATGGATAATTCTTAGTAGTTAATCTTAGAATTAAAATATTTTCTTTTTGTTAGGTGAAAGATACCAAACTAGTTCTTTATTTGCTGTGAGTCCTTTACATTTGGTTGGAGTGTCTCATCTAGTAGGCTGCATCGTGAGGTTTGCAACAGAATCAGTTCCCGAGGTGCTGTATTTATTCTGGATTTTCAATATTTTTCTAAATTTTTAAGTTTATGATAGCATTAGTTATATAAATACCTTAAAGAAGTTCTTTGGGAACTCTAACGTTTCCATGCCGGGCACCTGGCTATTCTCAGGAGTTCTAATCATGATCACAGACAAGGATGTATTTGTCTGTGATCATGATCTGGCTCTTTCTCCTCTTTCGGTTTTATCAAGCAACGCCACCTTACGCCCAGATTTCTCGTTGGTTCCACATCGTAACTAGCGCGTGCATCGACCAAAATTTCAATAGTATCGTTGTTGATGGCATATCTTTTGTTTTGGTGCTCGGCTTTTTTTTTTTTTTTTTTACAATTGTCAAACTTGCTGTTTTATTTTCTGATTGTATTTAATATCATTATAGTGCTATTTAATTCGTTTATAAACTTTCGCTTCGTCATACTTATATAAGTTTCCATTTTCTTTGTATATATATATATATATATATATATATATATATATATATATACATACATAATTTATTCTATAGATGCATGCGGTTTCTAGGATTTTCTGTATCTTATCATTTCGAATTCGTCCATTACTTTTTAAGGGGCAAGTTTGAATTTGATTTTGCATTTTTGACTGTTGCGGAAATGAAGAAAAATCGACTAAATATGCGACTTAATCTAAACAATTACATATCAGAAAATAGGTATTTAGTTTGGCAACTTTTAAAAATTAACCGACTACTATAATAAAATATATGCATGATACACTAGCATGTAATGATGTGGAATCAACAAAAAATATGGACGCAATGTGGTGTTGCTTAATTAAGCTGAAAAAGGAGAAACAGTTAGATCATCAGAATTCTTGAGAATGGCCGGTTGCCTGGCACGAAAATGTTAGAATTCCCAAAGAACTTCTTTAAGATATTTATATAACTAATATAATTAAAGTTCTTTAAAATTTTTTAAAGTACATCATGATAGTATTTTGTTATTTATTTATTCTTTCTTTCTTTATTTTTTCAAATAGGCTGTGCACAGAATTGAAGATTTATTAGAACCCGTAATGGACTTATTTGGAGAAAATCCTTTTCTGCATAAATAAAAATAAATAAATTTCTTATATAATATTTGAGTCCTAATTCATTTCATGTATGATGATTTTATGTATATGCAATAGTGAAAGTGTGAGATACACTTATGAATTACACTGTATCTAACGCAGCAGTTGCTAGATTGCAGCCTAGAGGTCTGCACGGGCCGAAATTTTCAGGACCGGGCCCGGCCTGGCCCGTAGGAAAGCTTTGTTTACCCGGCCCGGCCCGATATGAAATCGAAAAACTCGGCCCGGACCCTCAAAAATCTGTATAAATACAAAAGTAAAATAAAAATTACATGCCTTTTTATGAAAAAGATTTTTAGTATGTGTTTCGCAGAGGTTTTATATAGCTAAGCAATAGAATGTTCTTTAATAAAACTGCTGAACTTTTACAAGATATTTATATATAAACAGAAGTTCATTATTACAGACGTACAGAAGGCACAAAGGCAGACAGAAAGTCAAGGTGAAAATAGAATTCATTAAACACTATAGGAAGGTATTTAAAATGGTTAATAGTACTAAAAATACACTTTCAGCCATTTCCTGTTATATATCGTAATATATCCGAATCTTTCATGTGATCCGGTAAACAAAACTTTAATGCTAATCCAACCATATTCAATAGAAAAGATGCTTTTGCACATGCTAAAAATGATGCTACTTTCATCCAAGGGCCCTGGAGAAAAGAAAGATAAACCTTAAAGAAAAATTTATAGCGGAAGAATTTTTATAGCCATACCACCTAAACTCTACAGAACATAGGGCACAAAGCTTTATACACAGTAACGTATCTAATTTCTTTTGTTTGTACATGTGCGCAAACTAGTAGTGACAAGCATACTATTTTGAATAGGAAACCATCTGATACTACTTTAAATAAAATATGTTAATTTCGAGACATGTTTAAAATAAACTATATTAATTAAAAACGAAGTGTTGAATTACTAAATTAAATACATGAAAAAAACCTTTACTGACTTCGTTGCTTGCCGTTAAACTTTTCCACCGGGTTCCCGGTTCTCGTCAGACGGCCTGCGGTCTCAAGGGCCCCATTCCCCCACTTGAGACCGCAGGAATCTACAAAATACCTTACACCAACCAAAACAACCAATCAGGTTCGTACATCGGAGTAACCAAGAGAAAAATTAAAACAAGAATAAAAGAACACATAAAAGATATCAAAACAGGAAGTCAGAATACAGCCTTGACCAAAACATATTACAAAGAAGATATCAATATAAATTTTGAACAAACAGCTAAAATAGCCAATTATGAGGACTGTAACTACGCAAGGTACCGCGAATCGATAGAGATAGCAACCAATAGGAACACTTGCAATGACAGCGGCGCAGTAGCTCCGGACAGAATGTGGCGCCACGTTTGAAAAAGTAAAGACCATCACAATAGTCCAAGTCACGCACAGAGGAGGCCATCTGACGAGAACCGGGAACCCGGTGGAAAAGTTTAACGGCAAGCAACGAAGTCCGTAAAGGTTTTTTTCATGTATTTAATTTAGTAATGTTTAAAATATTTGCGGAAAATCAGATCGCGAATAGACAGACTGATAGACAAATTAAAGTTACAGACATTTTTTAACAAAATAATTTTTTTTTTTTTGTGACATACCAGCCTGTAAAATTATGCGAAATAAATGACTGAAAAAGTATTTTTAGCATTTTCGTTTTTCTTTGATTAATGACGAAGGCCCGAAAAAAATTTCCTCCAGGCCCGGCCCGAGCCTAGAAAAAATTTTTAAGCCCGCCCGAGAGTAAATTGAAAAAATCGGCCCGTGCAGCCCTCTCTCAAAAGGAACGGCCAACCGCCCCCCCCCCCCCAAAAAAAAATAAATAAATAAATAAAAAAAATAAAAAATCTGACATTGACAGATTTTAATTTAGTGCCAGAGGCCTACTGCTAAACTTGTTAATATCGACAAATTCTTCTTTAATAGCAGGAGACTTGGCGTTGGAATATTAAAACAGGAATAAACTACTACGTCAGAAACGCCAAAGGAAAAATTATTGAGGTGCATACAGCTTTTTCGGTAGCCTAAAGCGTACCGTCTTCAGTGCAAAAAGAATTCTGAATCTGGAGAAGTACTCGTATATATAGGAGAGGGACCGGATTTAGTTCAACCAATAGGATTACGGAAGAGGTGGGGAGTGTGGCCAATAGGAATAAAGGAATGTATAGCTGTGTAAACAGTAAAAAATATTAAGGAAATGTGGACTGAATGTAAAATTTCCAACAATCAGACAAATAGGGAACGGTGAAATCACAATTTACAAGGTTTTTAAAATTTTTATAAATATGAAAAGCTTCAAAGAAATCGAGTTCATGAATGGATTTAGGTCTGCAAATTATTTTAGCTGAATTAAATTTAAAATTATGATTTTCCTCCCAGCAATGTTTAGAAATAGCCGATTTATTGGTTTCTTGTTTGCGGACGTAATTCATATGTTCTTTTAGACGAAATTTAAGACTGCGTTTAGTTTGGCCAATATATGATAAACCACACTGACAGGAAATACTGTAAATGCCCCAAGAATTATGCATATCAATAGGATCTTTTAACTGAGAAAAGGTGAGTTTATTGGAAGGCGAAAATATTATTTTAAAATCATATTGTTTGAGAATTTTAGCTATGGTTTGACTGGTTTTAGAAAAATAGGGTAAAACAATACTGATATTAGATGTGACTGATTTAGTAGACGAAATACGAGGGAGTTGTAATTTTTGAATAGCTTTGTCTATAATGGAAGGGTCATAACATCTGTCAATAACCTCTTCCGTAATTCTATTGGTTTAACTAAATCCGGTCCCTCTCCTATATATACGAGTACTTCTCCAGATTCAGAATTCTTTTTGCACTAAAGAAGGTACGCTTTAGGCTACCGAAACAGCTGTATGCACCTCAATAATTTTTCCTTTGGCGTTTCTGACGTAGTAGTTTATTCCTGTTTTAAATTCTTCTTTAGTTAATTCGTGACGATCTAAATTCCATGATGTTTTCATTAAATCAAACCAATGTGTTTCAGCTGCAGATACTGTAACAAATAACGTTGGAAGTCCAAACTGTCTTATAGCCGCAAAACAATGTTTTTTCTCTTTTTCCCAATGAGGGGGAGGTGTGCCTTGGGGGGGACTCATTTCAAAGGTGTGCCTTGGGGGGGACTCATGTCAAAGGTGTGCCTTGGGGGGGACTCATGTCAAAGTTGTACCTTGGGGGGGGACTCATTTCAAAGTTGGGCCTTGGGGGGACTTATGTCAAAGTTGGGCCTGGGGGGGACTCATGTCAAAGTTGGGCCTTGGGGGGACTCATGTCAAAGTTGTACCTTGGGGGGGACTCATGTCAAAGTTGGGGCTGGGGGGGACTCATGTCAAAGTTGGGCCTTGGGGTGACTTCATTCAATAAATCCCCATTCAATAAACCTACTGAAATAGGAAATAGGCCCTTACAGGCCCTGACTTACGGCAGGGCATACGGGGCAAATGCCCTGGGCCCCCTACAGGCGAATGCAGATATTCTGCGACCTAAAAACCTCTTATGCCACTGCAAAGGGGCCCCCCACAATAGGCTTGCCCCGGGGCTACAGGTAGTCTAAGTCGGGCCCTGGGCCCTTAGCACTATTAAGAATGACGTATAAAAATTCGACAACGCTGTACGGACTGAAATAGGCCTCTAGCACTAAAAAAAAAAAAAAAAAAGGTTACGGCTATTGGCATGTAAAGTTACATCTCGACGACCGAGAAAAGACTGCATTCACTACGGGACAAGGATTGTGGCGATTTAAAGTTATGACATTTGGATTATGTAAGCTAATGCACCTGCAACTTTCGAACGCCTGATGCATACGGTCTTAAATGGATTTTCCTATGAAGCCAGTCTAGTGTACTCATACATACATCACCGCAAAAATAACGTAAACAAACTCAGGTAACCTCAAAACGTAAAGATGCATGATACATCAAAATCTCAAAGTCGAATTTTTGTCGGAAAGTAAAAAGCGGTATCATGTGATTTAGGCCCATCGTCTCGCCATTCCGATACAGTACTGACGATGGCGTCAGTTAGGGATCACCCTAGGTGGCAGTCGGAGACATTATTAATGCTTTTGCAAAAAATAATCAGCTCTCATTTTTTTCAAACGATATATTAATTAGCACCACGGAGTAGAAAGAATTCTATTAATCCGTGATTAGCACTTACATTTAAAAGTAATCTATTATTTTCGTTAAAAAAGAAAAAAAATGAATCAGGAGAGAATTTTCTCAACCCATAGAGACATGTATTTGTTTTCATTTTGGTGTGTAATAATATTTATCGGAGACAGAGATCATGATGAGTGGATTTGCAGATTTATGATTTCAAAATGATTCAAACATTCAAATGCCTGACCAACACCTTCTTTCATTCACACCCGCTGTAGATATATATTAACCTTATTTGTGCAAGTAATTTTATTTTTTGTGTATTTAAACATTTTAAAAATTTCGTTTCTTTAATAATCTCTCTTATTTAACATTGAAAACAATTTGCTCTACTTACTCAAATTTTTTAATTTAGTTTTACTTTGCTTTTACATTTTATTTAAAAACTGAATCGTATATATATTATGTATCAGTTATATACTTTTATAGCTGCTAAATGGATATCTTCTTATGTTTATGTTATAAATATTTTTTTTTTCTTTATGTCCTCCCTTCCTTTGTTATTTATTTTCTTGAAAGATATTATCAATATTAAGTATAGCCATTAATTTCATTTTTCGGTGCTGTTTTCGTAAAATATTAATTATAGAACAACTTAGAGATTGCCCAATTCATTATTATCTATTGCGAACTCCCGAACAATGATGTACAGTCGAACCTTATTAACGTGAATCTCGAGGGGGATTGATAAAAAAAAATTGTTCATGCTATCAGTAACTAATATTCATATAACTAAACTAATCTTCATTTTGACAGGGATTGTGGAAACAGTTCATGTTAAAAGTAATTCAGGGTAACGAGTTTCGACTGTATGTATTTTAAAAACGTATAAAAATTAAATTTACAGCAATTTAAGTGTTCTATATACATATATTTAATAACTTTCAACCCAAAATAAAAGTTATTAAAATGTATTCTTTTATATAAAAATTAAGCACATAAATAAACATTTTTGTATGATTGTATATATTTAAGTTGCATATTCTGTCATATAACATGCGTTTTTAATTTAAAAAAAAAAAAAAATAATAATAATCAAAGTTTCATTTAAAGAACAAATAAACTTTCTGTATTTGTTTGCCTTTTCATTTTTTTAGGCAGGATACAATCAAATTGTGCTTACATATTAGCTGTAGATTACTAAACTTACTGTTATTTTAAGTAAAATGGTCCATTAATTAATAATCTGAATTTTTTACCTGATTGTTTAATATATTTTAATGTAGAATTTTTTTTTTTTTTTATTATATGGAAATTTATTTAAATGTAGACTTTTACTATCCATTTATAAGTAGTATATTAGTGACAGTACATTAGTTGTTTACTTCCATTTTTAATTATTTGATTGTGTATAGAAAACATATTTCAATTTGCAAATTAAATCTAATCTTCCTAAAAATTAACTCTATTTTATCTTGCAAATTATAGTTTCTGTGTGTCTTTTAAAATCTAGATTTATTACTATTAATATAAAGGTAAAAGAAGAAAAAAGTGTATTAAAAACTTTAAAAATGTCTTTTTTCACATGGGAAAATAATTTAAAATTTTGATGATGAAATTTAAACTTATATTTATTACAAAGAATTTTTCTTGGAGAAAGGGTCGTTCTTAAAATGGTGATGATATTTTAAAGAAGTAATAATATAATAATCTTAGTTTTTCTCTTTTTATGATTACTGGCATTATTTTAATTTAATTTTTTATATTGGTCTTCCTTTCCTTTGTTCTATTATTATTTATCATTATTGTTTTATTGTGGATATGTAGCACTTGTGATGATATAGTTATTTTGCATTCGAGCTATAAATAAGTTTCTTCATTTATATGTTTAGGACTGACTCTAAGTTAATTTGACCGAGCATAGCAACCAGCAGTCCTTTACACATTTTAGCACCTGGAGGCCCTTTCCAACAATTTAAGTGTTCAGAGGCCTTTAGATATTTTTTTCCCTGACATTTAATTTTCTGGAGATAAGATTAGAGCAGTCATGTACAAAGATCACTATGTAGAGGGCAACAAATATGTAAATAAGTTTCAAGATATGAAAAGGCAAAAGTAAATAACACCATTTCTAGAAAATATGTCCTTTTTTATTGTGTTTCACCTGGCAGCTCTTTGATTCTAGTCAGTAATCAGAGGTTAATGTGGTACCTTCACAAAATCAACTTTCAGCAAAGAGGCTTCTTCACAAAGTCAATTCTCAGCACTGCTATAGCTGCACTCTAAAAAATTTTAAGTGCTTTGCTGCATCGAACACATAAAAATACCCTCAATTTGGTTATTTACTAGAGTAGAGTTGTAAAATTCTCGAGAATAATCTTTCTGAGAATATTCTCCTGGAAGAGAATAATCGAGAATTTTCTCATTGAAGCTGTAATAGTGGGTAATTTTGAAATGTGTGCTCTGTATAAGTGTTAATTTATGTGCAAGTTTAGAAATTTATGAAATTTTGCTTTTAATAAAATAATCAGATTAATTAAATCTATTTAATTGTAGATACAATAATAATAATAATAATAAAAATTTCTTCAAGGCTAAAAGATGAAATCTTATAAATTATTGAAGATAAAATCTAGTGATAATTCTCAAGTAATAAAGGAACAAACCATTAAATGAGATTTTTTTTTATTTCATTACAGACACTTTAATTTAAAGGGTGACATTTAATGAAAAATATTTCTAATTATTTATATTTTTGCTTTAAAATGTTTTAAAAATATATTTAATTAAAATCATTAAAAAAACACATCGTCTCAAGGCCTTTCGCCCTGAACATCAGGGCATCATCAGGACAGAGCCATTTTTGGGACATTATCAGGATATCAGGGCTCTGTCCTAATGATGCCCTGATGTTCAGGGTGAAAGGCCTGCCCTTGACACAATGTGTTTTTTTAATGATTTTAATTAAATATATTTTATACGTGTTTTACAGTAAATTTTTTTTATAAAAATTGTGGTTTTCTACAAATACACGTGTGGTTATCATGTCTCTATATAAGATGTAATTTTATATATTTATATGGTACTGTTCACAGTTAAAAAAGAAATTGTTTTCTGTAGAGAGAAGTGACAAATTGACATAAGCACACAACATAAATTATTAAAAGAAACAGTTGAGTTTAAACAAAGTAATGTCGATATAAAGAAGGTAATTTGAATGATCTGTTATCGAAAAATGAAACAGACTAACTTTGATTCTAAATTTTGTGTAATAAGTTAATTTCAAAATAAAATTAATTTCATTTTTAAGCTATTTGCTATTTTAGTTTTTAATTTAAATAGAACATACACTACCTTTCCATAAATGACTGGACACTTTCGATTTCAGGCGTTTTTAAAAATATCTCAAAAAGTACTAAACAAATCATCATGAAACATCAGGAGTGTAAAGAACATGTTATACCTCATATATTTCAGTTAAAGCTTTGTGCCAAAAGTGAAAGAGGGCCAATAAAAAATTAAAGAAAAATGAAAGCGCTTGGCATCACCCTGCAAAAAGTATTGCTTGAAATCCAATCTAGCTGTAGCATGTGATTATAGGGTTCTTCCGTATTGTCTGTATACATTTTTTTGTCTCTACCGCCTGTAATTAGAGTGATTTAAAAGGTTTCTTTTAAAGATTGCAAAAACAATTTTCGCATTTTTTGCTATAACACGCAAGGTATTAAAAATCCAGAGCAAAGCTATTTTCAGGAAACTCGACATACAATATTAGACACAGCATACTGCAATCAAAATGAAAAAATATTAAATGTCTGATGAAATATGTGCATTTTTACTAAATAATTTTTAACTGCACATGCGTAAGATTTAGCAAAATTTAATTTGCATAATTTAATAGCCAAATGTATTGAGCTGCTTATATAAAAACCCCAAACAAGTGTCGTGTAAACTCAAAAAGTTCTACACCATAGAATGAACTGCTATTCAGTTTCTCTCAAAAAAAGGCTTAACTATAAGGGATTTTACTCATTTTTATTTTGATTCAATGAATAGAAATACAGTTTTCAATGATTGTAAATAAATATTGAGAAAACCCCCTTATCAATTTCTTATTTTTGGGAACAGCTGAAATTCAGTTCATTTAATGGCATAGAATTTTTTAAGTTTACATGATACTTGTTTGGGGTTTTTATATAAGTAGCTCAATACATTTTACTATTAAATTATGCAAATAAAATTTCGCTAAATCTTATGCATGTACAGTTAAAATTTATTTAGTAAGTACTCTCATATTTCATTAGATTTATAATATTTTTTCAATTTGATTGCAGTATGCTGTATCCAATATTGCATGTCGAGTTTTCTGAAAATAGTTTTGCACTGGGTTTAATACCTTGCGTGTTACGGCTAAAAAAGTAAAATAAAAATTTGCATTTTTTTTTTTTTTTTTTTTTTAAGAAACCTTTGTCTTCCTGATTACATGTGGTAGAGGCATAAAAATTTGTACAGCTAATAAAGAATAGCTCCATAATCACATGCTACAACCAGATTGCATTTCAAGCCTTACTTTTTACAGGGTGATGCCGAATACTTTAATTTTTCTTTAATTTTTAACTGGTCTTTCTTTCCCTTTTGGCACAAAGCTTAAACTGAAATGTATAAGGTGTAACATGTTCTTTACAGTCCTGAAGTTTCAAGATGATTTGTTTAATACTTTTTTGAGAAATTTTAAAAAATATCTGAAATCGAAAGCGTCCAGTCATTAATGGAAAAGTGGTATATTTTATCATTTATTTATTATAAAACATTGTTTTAATTTAAATTTGCTAACTTTTTAGCACAATTTTATTTTTAGACTAGAGCTTTTTAAGATTCAGAATTTTTTTTCAAGCATATTAATTTTTATGCACACACCATCAAATTACTAATTAATTAAAAATTGTCCACATAATAGATAATAAACCTGTGGCATATATATAGAATAAGACTTATAGAAATATCAATTATGTGAATTAGATTTCTTAGGTAAACCACCAATTAATTTTTAGAAAATCTTTATCAGGAGAATAGTACTCTCTTAAATGCCAAATTTTAGTGATAGTTTTGTTGCAAATCTGTAGGCATTAAAAAAGAATTAAATTTGTATTTTAATATGAGTAATTATTTATTATTTGCTATTGAATGCTTTCTGTCATGGAATAAGTATTGAATGTTTAGAAAATTGCTTTGCGGAGCTTACTGGGGAGTATTCTCCCATTGAAAATTATGAATTGTAAAGAAAACATCATGAAATAAAGTTTATTTGTTCTAGTTATGCATATAAAACTGAATAATTATGAATAAGTTTTATAATTTATGTCATAGACATGAAATTTTTTTTTGTATTTAAGAAAAATAAGAATATTCTCGATTATTCTCCGAATTTGGAGCTTCAGAGAATATTCTCGTTCTCAGAGAATATTCTCACCTCACATCTCTATAACTGGAGACAATGGTAAGTATCTAAGTAAGCACCTTCTTATCTTAGATATAAGAAATAACTCGACTCGCCGACATATATATTTATTTTACAACTGTTTCATTTTATTTTTAAAATAAACTTTAAAAAACTGCTCTGTGCATTGCTCTGATAATTGCTCTGAAGTATTATTAATTTTCACAAACTTACTTGATGTTTTCATAAATTATTTTATAAATTCACAAATGGAGTGCCATTTTTAAAAAGCTGGATTAAACCCTGTTAATAAATATGCAGTTGCTTCTATTTATTAAGCTTTATTATTTAATAGATTTATTGGTTGCTTAGAAATATTTGTTTTCAGGCCATGTTAGAAGGATTAGCAGCATGGATTCTCAATACATATGTTGGAGAATATTTAGAAAATCTAAATACAGATCAGTTATCTATTGGTTTATTACAAGGTAATTATCTTATTTCTTCTTTTTTATATATATAAATCTTTTCTTACAGTTTTAAAAGTGTCTTACTAACTAAAGTTTTATCTACTATATTAGTATTATATAAGGGTTCTTTTTTGTAAAATATTTTATTTTTGTCTGTTTTATAGATACAGTTTTATGTACTAAGTTTTTATTAAAAAAAAAAAATTGCATATTAGACACATACAAGATGGTTATACTTAAATTCTTGTAACTAAAATAGATAAGCTCATATCATGAATTGTCTCTATACCGAGTTTGGTGGCAATCTACTCGCACATTTTAACTGCAGAAAGCTGTTTGCAGCAAAAGTTTAATGACTCTATATTTATATTTTCATAATTTTTTAGTTTAGTTATTAATAAACAACTCTTATGAATACATTTCTTTCAATAATACATAAAAATAATGAAATTCTTACAACTACTCGGTACTGGCCGAATAATTAGACCAAATTTGGCCGAGTACATATACTGAGTACTCAGTACAGCTCTAATAATTATTGAAAATTTCAACGTGGGATGGCAATGGAATGCTGAGTTATAAATTAAAATGCAACCCTCCATCAGTATTTTTATGCTAACATAACATAAGTTTTACCCATATTTTGTTCCCAAATTAACTTAGAAATATAAGATTGGTATCTTTAGAAAGCTTATAATACAGGCTTTTAAATGATATTAGGTCGTTGCAAAAGTTTGTGTGGACGCGGATCATTTTATTAACTCCAAAGACGAGAACTTCTATCGCCGTGGTATACATTTGTTACCCGAAAAATGGGCAAAGGTTGTAGAAAGTAATGGAGAGTATTTTGATTAAAAATTGTCGTTTGATTTGATGTATTTTTTATGAAATGAAGCAAAAAAAAAAAAAAAAAAAAAAAAAACTCGCTCGAATTTATGCAAAGACCTAATATATCACATGTATATATTTTTGAAATTTTTCATTTTGAGGGGAAAGATTTTGACCTTTGACTGTCAATATCTCAAAAAGTACATATTTAATTTTCTTATATAATTATTTAATAATAAAATATAAATATTTAATTTTATATGTTATTCTTACGTTTATTATCTATAATTATTGTAAGTTTCATCATGGGGCGGCCATTATTTTGTAAAACTTAGGTTAGGTTAGTATGAAAATACTGATGGAGGGTCGTATTTTACTTTATAACTTAGTATCCCATGGCTGCGCCATGTTGAAATTTATGATAAATATAGATAACAAACTTAAGAATAACGTATAATTTTTAAAAGAAAAATAAATAAACGTTTTTTGAGATATTGAAGGTCGAAGGTCAAAATGTTTTACTTTAAAATGAAAATTTTTAAATATATATAAATGTGATATATCATTTGAAAGCCTGCATTATAAGCTTTCTAATGATATCATACCAATCTTATATCTCTTAAGTTAATTAGGGAACAAAATATTGGTAAAACTTACGTTATGTTAGTATGAAAATAGTGATTTAGGGTTGCATATTAATTTATAACTCAGCATCCCATGGTATTCCCATCTTGAAATTCACCATAATTATAGACAATAAATGGGAGAATAAAATATGATTTTTAAAAGAAAAATAAAAAAAAGTGTTTTGAGATATTAAAGGTCAAAGGTCAAAATGTTTGACCTAAAAATAAAATTTTTTAAAAATATGTGCATATGATATATCATTTGAAAGCCTGTACTGAAAACTTTCTAACGATACCAATCTTATATCTCTAAAACAATTAGGGAACAAGATATAAGAGCATTTGTTACACAGGAATTTTGAAAATTTGTACATTTTACCCACTTTTGCAGCCCTGTAAATCAAAAACTAAAAGAGATAGGGACTTATTAATTGACATACATTCATTTCTCTGTAAGACAAATAAATGGGCACAATTTCATAAAAATTTGAGGGGTCAGGTTAAAAATGAAGGTTTTTTGTATTGATTTGACACGGAATGACCCTTTGTTCGAATTAGCTGAAAGTTAGTACATATGTTATAGGTCACTATAGCATGAATTCTATTAATTTTGGTGAATCTGGCACTTATAGTTTTTTTACAGGGACACAAAGAAAAATTCTTATCATTATGGTTTATGAATTCAAATTATTTAAAGTGTGGCAGCGTCTACATGCCTTATTCGACTGAGCTGAAAATTTATACACATGTTATGAGTCACCATCACACAAAGTGCATAAATTTTGGTGAATCTAGCATGTATAGTTCTTTTACAGGGATACAACGGAAATTTCTTTATCATTAGGCCCTATGTGTTCAAATTCTTTAAAGTGCGATAGCATCTAAACTCCATATCGGTTTGAGTTGAAAATTTATTTACATGTTATAGATCACCGTCACACCAACTATATGAATTTTGGACTATGTAGCACTTACAGCTTTTTTAAAGAAACACAAAGAAAAATTCTTTATTATTGTGTCTTATGGGCTCAAATTATTTAAAGTGTGATAGCATCTAAATGCCTCATCTGATTGAGCTGAAAATTTATGTGCATATTACAGGTCACCATCACACAAACTGTATAGAATTCGGTGAATTTAGCACATATAGATTTTTGCACACATATAGGGACACAACGAAAATTTCTTTTCATAATGGTCTGTTTGCCTACATTTTAAAAATTGTGATAAAGTCTAAATGGTATATTCTATTGAGCAGAAAATTTATATACACATGTTACAGGTCACTGTTTCATGAACTACATTGATTTTGGGGTTTACAGGGACACAATGAAAAATTCTTTATCATAATGGTCTATGGGCTCAAATAGTACATTAAAGTGCAATAGCATCTAAAAGTTATATTCGATTGTGTTCGGAATTTGATCACCTTCACACATGTATGGATTTTGTAGAATAGCACTTTCAGTCTTTTACAGGGATACAAACAAAAATTCTTCATCATTGTGGCTTATCTTATACTATTAAGTGAGCAATATTTGTATATATATTTCACTGTTCTCGAAAACGGTAGCTCGGACAGTCACAAGATTTAACACAAATATGCCCCCCGAAGCGTCATTGTGCACATCGAAGTCAGATTTTCGAATTTTTGATTAGTTTTTTCTTAATTAATTAAAATGTGAAAATAATAACCTTCTAATTTCTGATAAATAAGCCATTTAAATTTTATCCATAATTTAATTGTTGCCAATTTTTTTTTTTCGACAGAATTATAATAATTAGAAAAAAAAAAAAAAACGTACATTTATTTAAAATGAGGAAAATAGATCAGAAAGATTAGAAAATAAATTAGAAATATCAGTCGTATCCTTACAAATAAGATACCAAATGAAAGGAAAAATTTTTGTGAATCCGATGCATTAAACAGCTTATCAATCGGACAATTAGATTTTTTAAAATTAACTTAAGTATGAATTTTAGGTGGCAACAGCAGAAGATTGTATGGAAACCGTTAGGAGAAAAAATAAATAAAAAATCTGCTTCACATTAAGTCACATGTTTTTGAAGTGGGATTAAAAATTGCAGTTTTCAAATTCTTTTAAATTTTCTCTAATGAACACAAAAATATAATATACAGCCTGTACCTCACAAGACCAACTTGCATTTCAAATTTCATCAATTTTTTTGGTTAATAAACAAAAAAGTTACATCTTTTTTTTTTTTTTTTTTTTTTCAAATTAAGTTTTATTCTAACTTCGAAAAGATTTATGTGATCATAGATATAATAATATATATAGATCTATCATCTCCATATTATCGTGCAAAGATTTTTGATGCCAAAAAAAAAAGCTTTGGAATCAACCATTAAGTGGTATTGAAAAAAAAAAAAAAGGAAAAGAAGAAAAATGAATTTTAAACTATATCTGGAGTTTTTCATTCACCTTTAGTAAATAAGTTATTCATGAATTTTATTTGCTAAAATATTCGTGTGTACTCCCGTGTGTATTCACTCGGGGAAAGACTGCCATATTTTAGTAAAATCGCAGTCTTTTCCCGAGTGAAAAGGAATCCCTCTCCCCAATGATCAATCTATATATTATTACTATATCTATGTATGTGATACGATACATTAAGAATTTGGGTTTTAAAAGTTTTTTAAAATAGATTATTTAAACTCTATGAACCATATTTTTATTTTATCAGTTTCTTTAATAGATCCTGCTGGGCGATTTTTTTTAATTTTGGTGTTGAAGTACACCGAACGTTTTTTGACAAGAAGTTTAAATAAGCAACAGCCATTTTAATCTAAGTAGCGCATCAAATATATAAAAACATAAATGATTTATTTTTACACAAAATTTACAGAAAAAATGCAGTTTTAAATATAGGAAATTTATTTCAACAAGCACTATTTTAAACCTAAAAACCATTAAAAATATAAGCAGAATATGAAGGATTCTTATGTATAAACAAAAAAGAGTCTGATAAAATTATTAGCAAAACAGTCTTCCTCTTTTCATACCAAAAAAACAAAAAGTCCATCGCTAATATGGCGACAAAAATTCAAAAGCCGCCAATGGAGCGACATAATAAAGTTGTGTAGCACGATAATGTTTACCTATTTTTTTTTTTTTTTTAATATAATAATCACTATGCTAATTTATGATACAAACAAATGAGCCTCTGTGTGTTACTGCCCTTGCACACTGTCGAACAGAAATATTTGAATAATTCAAATTAATATTTAAATAAATAAATAAAAATAAAAATATGTTTAATGGGAAATAAATATAAAAATAAAAAGATCAGTTGTCTAAAATACGGCAGAAATAGCGCTCATAGCATATTGTTACAAGGGATTAAATCTAAAATGGTGACAAAAATTCAAAAGTCACCAAAGAGAACTATATTAAGGCTGTACTATCAGGTTTACAAACCATGAATTATATATAAACACAAAAAATTAATTGTCTCATGCGACAGACGTAGTCGGTCACAGCATATTGTAATATTTGGCGTGAAATTGCTATCATTGTATGGTTGACTGGATAAACAAAATAAACACAGGAAATAACGTAAAAGCAAATATTATGTGCACCACGTATAGTGTTGTTCACATGTAATTGGGATTCAAATATAAAAGGGAAACTCCAATTTTTTCGATACTATCTATTTCGAAACTGTTAATAAGTACCTAAATGGAAGCTCATTGGTAAACCATTGTCGCAGGTAATAGGGACAAGCGCCCGAGTTGCAGTGGATGACCAAATCGCTGCCAAAGGCAGCTGGGACCTGAAGCGAGCTTTTGAACAATTTCAGTAATTTATTTTATTTTGTTTTTATAAAGCTATATAGAAAAGAGTTTCCTTTAAATTTAGTGGCCAGCGAAGCGGGCAAAGCCTGCTAGTGGACTTAAATTATTTAAAGTGCGATAGCGTCTATATGCCTCATCTGATTGAGCTGAAAATTTATATAGTTGTTATAAGTCACCATCGCACAAACTGTGTAAATTGTAGTGAGTTTAGCATTTATAGTTTTTACAAGGACACAACAAATTTTTTTTTATTTTTATGATCTATGGGCTCAAATTATTTGAAGGGCAATAGTGTTAAACTTAATAGGTACTTCATAGAGAAAAATACTTATATCCCTTATTATAATCTTCTCTTTTGTTTATTTAATGACATCTCATACTTTAATTTATTTATGGAACTGTTAATTACTGAATGTTCAGAAAGTCGAGTGGAGTCACTTCAGATCAATAAAAATATATTTTCATCAAATTAAAATTACCTTAGAAGACTGATGTGTAATTGTTAAAACAATTAATTTTTACTTGTTGATCCTGAATTCAAAGATACAAACATGCAATGAGAAAATAAACAATTAAGACACTATTTTAGACAAATTTGAAGTAGAAGACAGGCATGAGAATTTTCCGCGGATCCACGATTTTATTGGAAAATAAAGTTCAATTTGAACATTGCAGTGGTCTGAGTGTGTGGAAGACTTCAAAAACAACACAGATTTAAAAAACGAACTTATTTTAATTAATCATAATTAAAGTTACATTAAAATAAAACTATCTTCATATCCAGCAAACTCTGCTGTAAAAAGAAACATAACTAAACAACAAAAAAAACAAAGTGCCAACCAGTTGACAGGCAAGAGAGAGACTTGCTCAAAACACTCTACATTTATATTCTTTACCTGTAAACAATTTACATTTTGACTGATGCCAATAAAAAAAAACATTTACAAAAAAATTCATTCCAGTTGTCTCCACTCTCACAAAACAGATCAGTCCTGTAGCAGTGATCACTGTGATTTAGTCACTTTACAATATATATATATTGTTTACATTTTGAAATTCACTTGCAGTTGCTCTGGAGCAGTGAAAACAAGGCCTGTGCCATATTTTTAGATACTATTGAGTATGTTAACTCTTATTATATTAAACATATAAAAGTATTCCATTAACATTACTTTATATAAATGAAAAACTAAAAGTTAGTTTAAACAAATATGGCTCCCAAGAAATGCCCCCCTTTTTCAATGCTCCCCAGCAACAGCGAAACTACAAAACAAATACTAAAAACAAACTCATTTCAATACAAAAAAATTTTAACTTTGGCAAAAAGAAAACTGTCAATCTAGTCAGTGCAGGGTCAGAAGCGGTTCTCAAGAACTTACTGGCCATGCAATGACCAAAAATGACAAAAAGTGTATTTAATCTAAGTCTGAAAAATTCTCCTACAAAAATTCATTAAGTATTCCTTAACTAAAGGTTTTGTAAAAATATCTGCTAAATTTAACTTGCTTTTTACATATTTTAATTCAAAAAAATTATCGGAAACCAAATTTCTCAAAAAATGATATTTAATGTGTATATGTTTAGTACGACTATTTTCAAAAGGTGAATTTGAAAAAGATATTGCTGCTTGATTATCACAATATAATAGACATTTTTCTAAGTTTAAATTTAAGTTATTATCTAATAAAACATTTTTTAACCATACTAATTCCTTTGCTGCTTCAGTTAAACTAACATATTCAGCTTCCATTGCGGACAAGCTGACACACTGTTGTTTAAAAGTTTTCCAAGATATGGGAGTTTCATCTAAAAAAACTATATAGCCTCCCATTGAAACTCTATCATCTCTATTACTGGCAAAATCAGAATCTGAAAAACAGCTTAAACTTAACTCTTTAATTTTTGATAATTCTAATTTATAATTCCGTGTCTTTTTAAGATAGCCTAACAACTTTAACAAATTATGCCAATGTTTCATTTCAGGATTTGATTGGAACTGGGAAAGTAAGTTTACTGCATACATAATATCTGGTCTCGTTCGATCAGCGATAAACGATAAACAGCCTATTAAATTTCTATAGGGAATTTGCTGCATTTCATCAGCTTCTGCTTTATTACATGGAGAATCTAATTTAGACAAAATTTCTCCCCTAGATATTGGTAAAGAGCTTATGGGAAACTTGTATTTTTCATACAATTTACAGACTTTATCAATATATGAATTTTGATGAATAAAAAGTTTATCACCAATCTCTTCAAACTCAATACCCAAAAGTTTTTTAGTCCTCCCCAAAATTTTAAGATCAAAATGTTTTTGCAGCAAACCAACTCCAAGTTCCAAATCATTTTCTGTTTTTGCAAAAATTACTAAATCATCTACATACAATAATAAAACAATATTACATTGGAAGACATAAACACAATTGCACCAGTTTAATTTCTGAAAATTCAATTTTATTAAGGCATTGTCCATTTCCTGATATCACTGGCGACTACTCTGATGAAGCCCATATAGAGCCCTTTTCAACTTACAAACTTTATCTTTATCTTGAACAAAACCCTCTGGTTGCTTCATATAAATAACTTCATTTAGATTTGCATACAAATATGCATTATTAACATCTACCTGTACATTATACCATTTAAAAAAAAATAGAAAAAAACAATCTTATTATAGAAAAATTAACAACTGGACTAAAAACTTCTTCATAACTTTCACCTTTTATTTGGTCAAAACCTTGTGCTACTAAACGAGCTTTATATCTAATTACTTCATTTTTCTCATTCCTTTTAAGGGTATAAACCCACCTGTTACCTAAAATTTTTACATCATTTGGTGGTTCGACAAGTTCCCAAACATTGCGGTCATATATGACCTGCATTTCTTGTTTCATTGCCTCTTCCCACTTAAACGATTCAGGTGAGTTTATTGCCTCTCTAAAGGATTTAGGAATTTTTATTTCTACCAAATTTGCTTCGTTTAATTCAAAATCTGAAATTTTTCCCTGTATTAAATTCTTTCCCGAGAAATCAAACATTTTTTCATCACATTTAATTTTATTTTTTTCACAAAAATTTTTAACTTCATTTAAAGATCTTAAACGCGTTTTACTTCCCTCAATTCCATAATAAATATCTGTTCTATTACCAGTTGTTCTAGGTACCGCTTTTCTTACCCAAGAGATAGATGAGCAATCTGCTAAACCTGATCCCTCATGACATTCAGTTTCATCTGTCTGTGACTCTAAACTTTTAGTCAAGTCATCCAATACAGGACTAATGTCTTCATTGTCAAAATAGTCTGGTACAGAAAAAGAAAAATTAGGACATTTAATTACCTTTTGATTATTTATTACATCTATTGCTCTTTTAGTTTCATTAAATCTTACATTAATAGTCTCTATTAGTTTCTGTTCATCTATTAACCATATTCTATACCCTTTTGTTCTTTGAGCATAACCTAACATAATCCCCAGTTTGGCTCGCATATCAAGCTTTTTCCTGGTTTGTTTAGGCACACCCACATAAGCTAAACATCCAAAAGGTTTCAAGTGTGAAACTGAAGGTTTTCTACCCATATAAAGTTCAAAAGGAGTCTTATTGTTTTTATGGCATAATCTATTCCAGACATAAGTAAAGCATTTAAGGGCTTCTCCCCAAAATTTCTGTGAAACTCCACTAGCATTTAATAAAGCTTTAACTCCATCAAGAGCAGTCAAATTAAACCGTTCACTGACCCCGTTCATCTCAGGACTATATGGATTAGTTTTTTTATGTGTAATCCCCTGTTTCTCAAGGAAATTTTCAAATTCTTTATTACAGAATTCCATCCCATTATCAGTTCTAATTGACACAATCTTTCGATTAAGCAACCTTTCTGCCCGCCTGGAAAATTTAAGAAAAGTCTCAAATACATCAGACTTATTTCTCATAATATAAACGGTTACTTTACGAGAGAAATCATCTGTTATTGTCAAAAAGAACCTATTTCCACCCTGAGACAACACTGGCAAAGGGCCACAAACATCAAGATGCAACAATTCTAAAGGAACTTTAGAACGTATTTCACCAATTGATTTAAAAGATACACGTTTAGATTTAGCTAACTTACATGGTATACAATCTTCTGATGTTCTATTTAAACTACTAGGAAGTCCTTTAACACTATTGTTTTTACTTGTATCTATAATATAATTATCATTAATATGGCAAAATCTATCATGCCACAAGCTAATATTTTGTGACATTTCAACCTGATTTGCACCAAGATCACTTGGACTGTGCATTTCATTCTCTTTCAATACATATTTAAATGGCTTAAAAAAATATAAATCATTTTTTCTAACTGCATAGAACAGCTCATTGCAATTTTTATCATAAACATTAATTATACCTTTACTTCCAACAAAATTAATTCCTTGTTTTTCTAATTTAACTCCAGACAAAAGATTTCTTCGTAACTGTGGGTTATACAAAACATTTTTTAAAGTTACTTTATTTAAATTATTTTTACATTTGACTAAAAATTCAATAGTTCCCTTTCCCTGAATTGAACTTCCTTTCTCTTCAACAGTTAACGACATCTGCACATTTTCTACTGGTTCAAAATCTAAATATAACTTTTTATTGTTACAGAAGTGTGCAGTCGCAGCAGTGTCGAACACCCAAGCTATACTATCACCGTTTACAACTGAGGAATTTGCCTCAGGAGAAAGCTCAGTCAAACTACATTCAGAGAAAGAAAAGTTATATTTATCTATTTCAACATTATTAACTTCAGAAAATTTATTGGAATGAGCAGTTCTATTTACACAATTAGATTTCAAATGGCCATACTGACCACATTTAAAACAAGGACCAATAACTTTCTTTTTCAAAAAAACACCTCCAAATTTAGAAACATTAGATTCATTTTTATAATTTTTTGCATTAGTTACATTTTTACAATCACCAGTATAAGAATCTTTAAATTTACTAGATTTTTTGGAACCACTAGAACAATTACTATTTTTAACATTAGTACGACCATAATTATTGAAATTTGATTTTTTGACATAACATGAATTACCTGATTTTACAGTTTCACAACCAAAGACTTCTCCAACATTTAATCCACCAGCAGAAATCTTCAAACGATTCTCTTCTAACAATAGCTCATTTTCTATCTTGTCTGGCACAAATTCTTTATCTGACCATCTGTAGATTGACTGTACTATAGCTTGAAACTGTTCAGGCAAACTTCTTATCATCTGATATCCTATGTATAGTGTCTGCAACTCATGACCAGCTTCACGCAATTTTTCTGCAGCTTGTTTTACTCTACATAAAAAAAGTCCCAAGTTTTCACCTTGTTGACATCTTGTACTAAAGAAATCATCCAATAGTTGAATTATTCTTGCACGTGTGGAAGGCTCAAAATGCTTGTTAAGAATATTCCAAGCTTTAGCTCCATCAGTTGTACACGAAATTAATGGTTTAAATTCAGTACTCAATGACTGGTATATCAAAGTAAAGGCTCTGTCTTTTCTTAACTGTAAGTCACTTCTTTCCTTCCATGTCAACTGTTCAGAAACTGGAAGCACGGCTTTTGCAGCTGTAGCACTTTTATCTGAAGTGGGATCCTCTTCATGTGTAAGTACAACTCCTTTATCAGATGTGGCACCTTTGCTCTGAATAAGTTCCGCAAGTTCAGGTTTCTCTATACAACACCAGGCTCCATGATGCATTAAAAGAACTTTCATTTCTACTTTCCATATTTCCCAATTGCCAGCAGTCAACAGAAATGGAGTTTCAGAATTCATCTTCTTTTAATTCCGGTTTGCACTATTCAAATAGAAGTAGAGAACTTTCCAAAAACAAAAGTCCACTCTAAAAATAGTCCTTGAAAAAACACAGGTACATAGCCAACAGAAATACATCTTCACTTCCACCACATAAGCCTAATTAGGTTAGAGGGGCCTGGGCCCATAACCACTATTGGAAAATAAAGTTCAATTTGAACATTGCAGTGGTCTGAGTGTGTGGAAGACTTCAAAAACAACACAGATTTAAAAAACGAACTTATTTTAATTAATCATAATTAAAGTTACATTAAAATAAAACTATCTTCATATCCAGCAAACTCTGCTGTAAAAAGAAACATAACTAAACAACAAAAAAAACAAAGTGCCAACCAGTTGACAGGCAAGAGAGAGACTTGCTCAAAACACTCTACATTTATATTCTTTACCTGTATACAATTTACATTTTGACTGATGCCAATAAAAAAAAACATTTACAAAAAATTCATTCCAGTTGTCTCCACTCTCACAAAACAGATCAGTCCTGTAGCAGTGATCACTGTGATTTAGTCACTTTACAATATATATATATATTGTTTACATTTTGAAATTCACTTGCAGTTGCTCTGGAGCAGTGAAAACAAGGCCTGTGCCATATTTTTAGATACTAAAATACTATTGAGTATGTTAACTCTTATTATATTAAACATATAAAAGTATTCCATTAACATTACTTTATATAAATGAAAAACTAAAAGTTAGTTTAAACAAATATGGCTCCCAAGAGATTTTCTGCTTTTTTGTGATTTCCGTTAATTCCGCTTTTTTTTTTTTTTGTTTAAATCAAACTCCAATAACGATCAGTGTTCAAACACTTTACGAAAGACTTTAGATTCTCAATCTTTCTCCATCCAAAATATAAATGTCAATATTCATTTTAAACGTGCTTTATCAGATTCTGTAACATATAAAAGAACGGAATTATTCAATATTTCTCGCTCATGTAATTTTTTTTGTGTTGCGCCCCTCCCCCTCCCCCTTTTTTTTCATCTCTAACCATCACCGATCAAACATTCTGTGAGAAGCCTTTTATTTTTGAATATTTATTCATCCACAACAAAAATGTCAATATTAATCTTAAATTTACTTTATGATATTCTGGAACCCATAAAGAAGTAGAATTGTGTTTAATATTTCTCACTCATGAACTACTTTTAACCCCCCCCCCCTTCCCATTTTCCACCACCAGTCAATGATTAAATGTTGATTGTTAGCTAATGTTTTTTTTTTTTTTTTTTTTTTAACACATGTTTTATTGTGTTGATGTGCATTATTCTTTTAGTTTAATTTGTTACTTTTAAAATATTTTGTATAGTTTTTCCCTGTGAGCATTATTTTTCATTTGAAATAAATTTTATGAACACATTTGTATAGTTTTCCCCACACGCATTATTTTTCATTTGAAATTAATTTTATGAACACGCGTGTTTCCTCTTTTTTTAATTTTCTGCACTCTCATGCCTGGGAGAAGTATACACACACATACATACATGTTTAATATATATATATATATACGTATTGTCATAATATTAATGAACGTTGTTTTGCCACTAATTAAAATGTTTGCTAAAAATCTGTTTTTTATTTCCTATTCTGTTTGCTAAAAAATATACTTCTATGAAGTAAAAATTTTCTAAAATACATTGTTAACATTGATTACAGTACACTCTCAAAAATTCGCACAGCTAAAAATGAAAAGTTTTGCAGATTTCTGAATTTTGCAGATTATAGTGTAATTTATTTACATTTTAGAATTTCATTTGAGTAGCAAGTCATTATCAAACAATTTGTATGTTATAAATACAATGCTGTAAACTATGCACTGTACAATTATAAATAATTAAAAAGTTTAATTAATTTTAAGGTCAATTTTTATGCATTTAATTATTGTTGCAAATTCTCCAGATTTTTTAAAAGCCTCATCAGTAGCATGCTAAGAATCTTCCTCTCTCTTTTTTTTGTCTTAATATTTTTTTTTAATATATAATATTAACACATAATTCCGTAACTTGCAGAAAAAGTTGGCAATTCATCAACAGTCACATAAGTTTGTGCCATTAGAAAGTTTGATATTTATCTCCATAACAGAAAATCTTTCAAGTAAAATCTTTCTTTTTCTTCCTCTAATTCAAGGTCTAATTTTTTTAATGTTTGCATAATTACACTTACTATTTCCTCCTCTGTAGTAATCTGAGTGATTGGTCATACATCAGCACAAATCATAGTTAATAATTGCTTTATCTCCTAGACCAACTTCTGAATTTCTGCAATCCATTAATAAACAAATTAGTCATGATAATGTTTGTTTACATTGTAAATGATATGCAGATTTTTAAGAGTTAACTGTAATTGAAAGCAAGTATTCTTACTATTTGTTTCAGTTCATTTTTCATTATTTAATGTGTTATGACTTAATAGAATTTATTTCTGGTGTTATTTCTATAACTGGAATATTATTATAGTTTAGTAATAAATAGCATGGTAAAGTTCTTTATGTTGTAAAACGCTCTGCAAAATTAATTGAGCTTTTAAAAAGATTTGCCATTTAACTTTTTATTATTATTAGTTTAAAAAAAAAATGCTATTGGTTGCTTTTTAAGGTTTTTTTTTTTATATATATGTTGTTTTGCAGGTGAAGTAGAGCTTGAAAATTTACCTCTTCGTAAAGATGCTTTAAAAGGTCTAGAGTTACCCGTTGAAGTGCATTCTGGTAAAAATACAGTATTTATTATTTCTAATTATTCATTTATGTAGTTTCAAAGATTTCTCTAAATTGAATATGCTCACTTTGGTTGTTTAGTTTCTGTTCCTAAGTGCGTTGTGGGGGAAAAAATGCAGGAAATTGGACATGACAATCACATCACTCTCCTTTCTAAAAAAGGGAGACATTTCTGGCCTTGAGTTGCCTGTTCTGAGGAAACAAAGTATGATAAGCTTATGATCAAGGTACAATAGACCTCTGTCAAAATGCCTAGTTCTCAGTGATCTGTTGGGGGTTACTCTGAACTCAGTATGAGTTATATATCAAGTCATATGATCATCATGAAATTTTCTTTTCTATAATCTTTCTAATATAAGTTTACTGAGCAAAAATCTAATCACCTTTTGAGAAAATCACATTAATATTGCTTAACTATGCCTTGATAATTTCATGGCTCCAGTTACGAAAGGACCACAAGCTTTACTAAGTTTGTTGTGCTCAGTTTAAAACATTATTTATTTGTTTGTTAGTAAATTAAACTTTCTATTCCTGTTAATCAAGGTTGGCAAGTTTATGCCGAGGCGGTTAAAACCGGCATGGCAGAAACTCAGAAAATGACATAAAAGTAATTACTGACACACAATAGATAATGCATAAGAAAAACAATTAAATGTTAACCAAAGTACAATTTATTTACAATATTATCACTATTAAAAATCAAAGTTTACATTATTTACACTATTATAGTCTATAACAAAAGACAAGTTTGGATGCGGTTTGTAAACCTAAACCATTTCTCAATTTGTTATGCACAAATGAGAAGTTTGAGAAGATTCTCTCAATTCCAGCAGAACTAGCTGGCATTGCCATCAAGGAACAAGCAAGATTTATGAAACTTTCATCTATTGCACATTTTTTAAAATTGGACCACTGTATAGTACCTGGGGTAGTTGTTAAATTTAGCTGATTTGTTTTGCAAAGCTATGATATAAGGTACAAAATCTGGGTTAATATTGTCAAATAAAATTCTGTCACTTTCTTCTTGAGCACATGATAATTTCAATCCCAAATACTTTGGATGCAGCATATAAGCTAGTAAATGATAATCAGTAACTGCCTGTTTAAACCTGTATGTCACTTCTTTTTTATAAGCACCCATAAGATTATCTTCCTTCGTTAGATTAATCCAAATATCACAAGCATCTGCAATTGAACAGTTCTCTTTCTGAACTAAATCAAGGGCAATAGCAATGGGTTTTGCTTGCAGCAGCAAGTGTTTGACATCTTTGTAGATCATCTGATTATTTATGACCTGAACAATTCCTTTATCAATATCATCTTCATGTTCTTCAAGTATCTGAACATAGTATGGGTGATTTCTTACAAATGACTCTAAGCAATCTACCTGGCTATTCCACCGTGTATCACAAGGTGTATGTGGTTTCACAGCTTTCGAGTACTCCTTAAGCCATGTTCCTGGCCTCTGATGATTTCTGAAATATTTGTGGACTGAAACTATATGCTTCATGATAGAACCTGGTGTGATTTTCTGTCCAAGAAGGTTTAGATAATGAGTGAACACCCATAAGTTATAATGGATGATTGTTCTCATTAAATCCATTTTGTTTTCGTTATCTGTTACTAAGGGTGTCACTTTGCAGTTGTATTTTGTCTCTACTTCAGTTATTACTGTTTTTGCTACATCAGTACAATAAACTGCAGTTTCTTTCTTGCTTCCTGTATTTACAGAATTTAAAAGATGCATTCAAAACCAGTGTGAATAGAATGGGCAACAACTGGTTCGTTATAGATGTTACTCCACCCATCCTGTAACAGTAAACATTTTTACAACTGATTTTCTTTTCCATTTCTAATTGCAACTGACTGTGTATTTTGTCTAGAAGATCTTCAGACAACTGTTTTCTTTTGGGGGGTTCATAACCTGGTCTTAGTAAGTTTATCATGTTTGTAAATGATGGATTTTCACTCATCAAGAAAGGAATGTTACAGCTGTAGAAAAATTTTGCAATTGCCTCATCCAAAGCATCTTTTTCTCGTGAATTTGTTTTCACATTAAAATTACTCATATTACTTTGAATTCTAGAAGATCCATCTTTTGTAGAGACATGTTCTTGTTTTGATTTCTTAGCGAGAGAAGTTGAATTCTCTTGTTCTTTATCACTTCATTTTTCCTCCATAAGCTGTATTGCAGCGGCAGAAACTTGCTTGGGTTTATTACTAGTAGCACCATTACACTTTTTATGATATTCTTTCTTTCATTCTATAGGGTTTTGCAATCACAGTTTGTTTGCAGCTATTGCATTCAACTACTATTTTATTATTTATTTATTTCCGACTAAAAAATCCCCATATAGGGTCCATTGGCTTACCACCTTTACTAGAACTCATGATCTACAACTTCACAACATACAGAAAACTAAACAAAAACAAACTCTTTTTGTACAAATGGCTATTTTGGTAGATAGAAGAACAGCTCACCTGATTAGTCACCAGTGGTGAAGTGTCCATGGATACGATGGAAGCAGCGCTTCCCCTATTTAAGATTTTTAAAAACTAATCAAGTAACGTCGCCTCGTCTAAATACTGAATTGATTCTTCCTCTGCTTTTGGAAGCGCTTCACTTCGGTGCTTCCATAATTTTCTGAACCACACCTTGCCCAAGTTAGTTACATAGATGTAGGTCATTGTAGATGTAGAAATATTTCAACCAATGAAATTGTTTACATTTATGAGTTAATGAATCTAACCAATTATATTGTTTCTTATATACAGCAAAGATTAAGACTGTGTTAGTGTTATGTTAGGGTTATGATAATTGGATTGTTGACTGTTGCCATGAAAATCATAACTTAAAAAAAAAAAAAAATGAAAGTAGTTTCATTCAGTTATGTTAAGAGTTAAATGAATAAGTTTTAGAGTTTAATATAATAAAAAACTAAAATCTAGCATTTATGTTTATTGTTTTTATTACATTACTTTATTCTTTATTTTATATAATTATTTGATATACTACACTCTTTATATTTAATATAAACAAAATAATATATTTAATTTAATTCATAAAGGAAAATTAACCTTATTTGACTGCTCCATTGTTTACTTAGCCGCTCTTCATCTTGGGGCCCCAGACGTCCTCAGTGATGGCTTCGGTGGAAAGTGGCAGATCTTCTGAAGTTTCTTCGTCACCAGTGAGTAGGTGCCGCCACTGTGCATATATTCCGGTTCTTGATTCGTGGTCATTTATTGAATCACAGTTACAGATAATCTCAACAGTCTCACGGAAAAAGGCATATGTAGGGTTGTTATAATTTGCGATTTTTATTGATTCGTTAAATTGAACATCAATATTATTTTCTTGATAAGTTTTGGCTAGCGAGGTTGTATTTTTGGCGTACTTAACATCACTTTGGTGTTCCTTAATTCCTGTTTTTACTTTTCTCTTTGTTACTCCTATGTAGCAACCTGTTTTACCATTTTGATACTTAAGGGGGATTTTATAAATTCCAGCAGTCTCTAAGGGGGAAATATAATCTTTGTCACTTCTTATAGCCTGAAAAATGTCAGGGTTTGGTTTTATTGGTATATTAACATTAAGTTTTTTAGCTGCGTTTTTTATTTTACTAGAAATTACATGAAATTGAGTAGGTGAATTTTGTCGGTAATTTTTGGCACTTTTGTATATTGTTCAACTGTTGAATTCTTTTTCTATACAAACTTCTAACAAGATTCTTTGGGTAGCCGGCTTCTGTGGTTAATTTTTGTATATATTTTAGTTCTTTATTTAGGTCTGATTTTTCCGTACGTATTAAAATGGCCTGGTTAACAAAGCTATGGATGGCATTAATTTTATATCGGTAAGGAGTTTTACTTCGGTTATTTATTATTTCATTACTAGCTGTAGGTTTTCTATAAACAGTGGTCATAATGTGGCTATTTTCGCATTTTATTTCTACATCCAGGTAATTAATTTGGTTATTGGTTTCACATTCATGAGTAAATTTTATATTTTTATCCAACTGATTAAGTTCATTAAGAATTTCATTAATATTTTGGTCTTTTTTAACAATAGCAAAAACAGCGTCCACGTACCTTACCCAAAAAGAAATTTTGTTTTTCATAAGTCTTAAAATGTTTTTTTCTAATAATCTTAATTTGAACTCTGCGATAATTCCCGATATGGGCAATCCCATTGGGACACCCATATTTTGTTTAAAAATACTATTGTTAAACCTAAAAAAACTTTCCCGTAAAATTAAGTTACTGGTGGCTATAAGGGTATTAGCTGTATCGGTTTCATACATTTCTTTTATTGCGTAACTAGCCGCCTTCGGCGACCAGCTGGTTCGCGATCTCTGAAAAATCTGACTTTACGAAACTCCCGCTTGGTGGCGCCTGCGGCTATTTCTCATTTCATGTCTAATAACAACTTATTGATATATCGTGAAGATAACTTATTGAAATCGCAGTAAATTCCCGTGAGGTAGCTCCTTCGGTGCCCTCTTCCCTTTTCAATATCTGAAACAGCCTGTTCGCTCACCATGTTATGATCTTTCAAATTTCTGACTATAGCTAAGTCCCGCTCGGTGGCGCCGGAACTTACAACACCTTCCTTGCTCATTAGAATTTGAAATATTGAAATTTAAAAATATTACAGCGCCATCTGGCGGTAGAAATTTCTGTAATATATTGTTCAATTCCAAATCAACAAAGCTTTCAAATGATGTATCACTTATGAAATTATTTTAATTAGTAGCTAAGATACAAAAGAAAACCTAATCAGGACACCTTAAAACGTGTAAATCAGGTGAAATCTCGAATTCCACTTTCGATAATATAAAAATGAAATTATACTAATTAGAAGCTGAAATACAAAGATAATACAAACATTTGTGTCTGACTTATCTGTGGTTTTCTCCAAAACTTGCTTAATTCTGGGCTATATACCGTTAAAAATTATTAGTACGAAATGTGAGCGAAAATCTGAATTTGAAACTCTGTAAAATATAAAAGAATAAAAATTTTCTGGGTTTTCTGTAGTTTTTTCCGAAAGTTTCATACAGAATTTGGCTTATATCATTTTAATAGCCTGCAATAAAAATACTTTAAAATATCATTTAAATGATGTATTATGTATTACAATAATGAATATCTTTGACATATTTTAGACTCAAACTGGCTAATCTATCAAGGGCGATTGACGATTTCTATTGAAATCCGTCTAAAATTTAAGAATTCCAAAACTGCTTTTGTACAACCGAATTCATAAAAAAAAGGAAAAAAAAAAAAAAAATCAATATTATTCTGTTAAAAGTAACTTTTGGTGTCATTAACAGATGAAATAAAAATGAATTTAAATAAATATAATATGTCTATTTATTTTATTTTTAAAGCTATACTTTAGATTGTTTAACTGCATACAGGTGAGCCATAATGACGGGCAATTTTGAAGTTCTGCTTTTGATCGATTTTAAATTGAAAAAATTCAAAAACTGCTTTTTTTATTTCCAGTACTCTGTCACGTGCTCGAAAAACGAAAAGCAATTTTCCCGACCGGAAGAATATTTAGCCAGCATGTCTAGCACCTGGCACTGAAGAATCTTTGATAAATGAAATAACTGCCTGTTGCCAACTAAATTTCATACTTTAGTTAATTTTAAAAAATCTAATTGCTGTAGAGATAAGCCACTTGCACTCTTCAGGGGTGTTCGTGTTCAGGGTTTTTACTCTAACCCATCTGTGTTTTCATATTTCCTATAAAGTTATTTTTTCTTTCATTGGTTGTTCATTTGTTATGCAGGTGATATGTGAATGTAATGTAAAAGGATTGAGGGCTTCTGGCCTAAATAGTTTGAGTGTTATTTGATATTTTGGGTTTTTTCTAATTTGAGGCTCTAATTGTCAGGGTTTTTACCTTTGAGTCACAATCACCCCTGACTCTTAGATTCGGAAAAAAAACCCTTTCATTTGGTACCAAATTCGTAAGGATCGGACTAATATTTTTAATTTATTTTCAACTTTTTCTGTTTTTAACTTCGCTAAAATATCTATTTTTATGCAATCGCGGTGAATTCTCAGTCATTGAGATTGCTTTTTTATTAGACATAGGTTTACATTTTAATTAATATCTCCGGTACTAATTAAAAATTTTAAATTCTTTTTTCACTATGCACTTGGGCAGGCTTCTGAGCACCCGTATGTCAAATATTGTAGTTCTGCGTTCAATAGGGGCTGAACGTATCGATGCTCAGACAGACAGAGAGACAGACATCTTCTTTTATTATTATAGATTAATTACATCAGAAATTTCATTAATATCTATAGAAGCATCCAACGTACCCCCTCGAAAAATATATGACAGAATTTTACCATAACTTATTACCCCGCTGAGATAATAGTTTAAATTCAACCGGAGATTTTGTTAAACGCTTGAGAGAACTTAAAATTAAAGAGAATGATAGTTTTGTTAGCTTTGATGTTCTTAACTTTTTTCCATCCATAGATATTAATGAAATTTCTGATGTGATCAATTATGCAATAAAGGAAAAGTATGAAACCGATACAGCTAATACCCTTATAACCACCACTAACTTAATTTTACAGGAAAGTTTTTTTAGGTTTAACAATAGTATTTTTAAACAAAATATGGGTGTCCCAATGGGATTGCCCATATCGGGAATTATCGCAGAGTTCAAATTAAGATTATTAGAAAAAAACATTTTAAGACTTATGAAAAATAAAATTTCTTTTTGGGTAAGGTACGTGGACGATGTTTTTGCTATTGTTAAAAAAGACCAAAATATTAATGAAATTCTTAATGAACTTAATCAGTTGGATAAAAATATAAAACTTACTCATGAATGTGAAACCAAACCAAATTAATTATCTGGATGTAAAAAAATAATGTGAAAATAACCACATTATAACCACTGTTTATAGAAAACCTACAGCTAGTAATGAAATAATAAGTAACTGAAGTAAAACTCCTTACCGATATAAAATTAACGCCATTTGTAACTATGTTAACCGGGCCATTTTAATATGCACGGAAAAATCGGACCTAAATAAAGAACTAAAATATATACAAAAATTAACTACAGAAGCCGGCTACCCGAAGAATCTTATTAGAAGTTTGTATAGAAAAATAATTCAACAATATTCAGTTGAACAATATACAAAACCGCCAAAAATTACCGACGAAATTCACCTACTCAATTCCATATAATCAAGGGTACTTCTAATAAAATAAAAAACGCAGCTAAAAAACTTAATGTTAATATACCAATAAAACCAAACCCTAACATTTTTCAGGCTATAAGAAGTGACAAAGATTATATTTCCCCCTTAGAGACTGCTGGAATTTATAAAATCCCCCTTAAGTATCAAAATGGTAAAACAGGTTGCTACATAGGTGTAACAAAGAGAAAAGTAAAAACAAGAATTAAGGAACACCAAAGTGACATTAAGTATGCCAAAAATACAATCGCGCTAGCCAAAACTTATCAAGAAAATAATATCGATGTTCAATTTAACGAATCAATAAAAATCACAAATTATAACAACCCTACATATGCCTTTTTCCATGAGACTGTTGAGATTATTTGTAACCGTGATTCAATAAATGACTATGAATCAAGAACTGAAATAGATGCACAGTGGCGCCACCTACTCACTGGTGACGAAGAAACTTCAGAAGATCTGCCACTTTTCACCGAAGCCATGACTGTGTCTGGGGCCCCAAGACGAAAAGTGGCTTATAGGTAAACAACGGAGCAGTCAAATATGGTTAATTTTCTTTTATGAATTAAATAAAGCTTCATTTTTATGTAATTAAAAAGTTAAAATAATATATGTTTTACAAACGATGAGCTGAAAGGTGTGTTACAGTTACAAGGCTAAAATGTCTAATACAGTACAGAACAATTTCAACAATGATCAATTCAATTGCTTTGCTTCAGAAATTTCAGTCATGTAATTTAACATTGATTTTCATATATAGAGATTATGATTTTATAACATATATATTGATTGATTATGATTTTATATCATATATATATCAAGCTTCTACAATGATAAAATGGAGTTGTATTCTTCATTTAGTAATCGTTAGAACTATTAAAGATGTTTTTTAGTTTCTGCCAGTTACAATTGGTTATAACCAGTTTCTGCCAAAAAGCCAACCCTGCTTTTAATAGATTTAGAAATGAGACATGGGTGATTTTTTTTTATAAAAATTATTTTTGATTTCTTGACAAATTCTGCTATCTGATGTAAATGTATTCTGTATGTGTTACATCGTATCACATTAGCATTAATTGTATTGTAAATGCATTGCATTTTACCATAAGATTTTTGTTTTGAATTATATATTTCTAATGTTTATGTCCATTTAGGTTTTGTTGGTAAGATTAAACTTCAGATTCCTGTCAGTAGACTTAGGAGTGAGCCTTGGGTGATTTTTATAGAAAAGTTATTTTTGATTGCTGGACCTATTCTGTCTTCTGATGTAAGCATTTAAATTTGTGAAAGAGTCAATAAGTTATAGATTTGTTTGTTTTTAAATTTTTAAACTAATACAATGGCAGCAATTTAAAATTTTAATATATATATACATATTTTTTTATACATTTTTAGTTTTATTTAATCTTTTATGCAATTTAATTTGATTTTAATTGATTGGGATCTTTCCTTGAACTGCTCATTTCTAAAAAATGCTGATTTTATGTTTATTTCACACAACTCTTTTATCATTATGAAAATTTATCTGGTATTCAGTTTCATTAACATACAAGAATAAGAATATATGTGAAGGAAAATATGTTTAAAAATTGTGTCAGAAAAATCCTGTTTGATTTCAAGAAAACTTTTATTAAAATTTTAAGGAAATTTAACTTAAATGCATTTAGAATATTTATTAAAATGCAATGAACTTTATTGGTATGATTTCATGAAACCATTCACATGTGACCACTGCAATGAAAACTCCAACACTGTTAGTGTTTATATTTGAATTCTATGGGGAAATAATAGCATTCTATAGGGGAATGTTTGAATTCTATAGGGAAATTAAATGGAGAATGAGAAATCAGCCACAGCAGAAAAATAAATAAATAAATAAATTAGCCTCAAGCCCAAAAAACCTACGTGGTTCATTTTACAAAATAAATCAGTAAAAAAATTTGAATGATTGTTTGGAATTTAGATTAAAAGTATTTTACATCTTCATCAGTTTTGTAAACTCTTGATTTAGTATTCTTTTAATGTAAATAAAACTCTAGTATATTGCGGTCATTACAAAACTTTTGTCTGTATCATTTGATGTAACTGCGCCACCTATTGTTTACATGCACAAATATTTACTTATTGCTTTTTACCATGAAGATTTTATATATGCAGTTTGGTGTCATTTTAACCAATAGATGCTGAGGTATAGTCATGGGGAAAATCACAGAAGGTGAGTGATAGTAGCTCCGTCTGTTTGTAAACATGCACCTAAACTGAATTGACATTTGTTCTCATAATAGTCATCTCACACCCCAAGTTTGATGTGTTTAAACTAACAGTATAGTATTTCAAAATGATACTCTCACATATCAAATTTTGATCATTTATGCACAACAGAAGCTAAGATATATGAGAAGATATATTATATAAGATCTCATACATAAGGAGAATTGTAGTATAGCAGTGTTACCTGTCAGCTGAAATGCATCTAGATTAAATCATCATAGCGTTTTGTAATAAATGACCCTCTCACATATCAATTTTTGTGTAATTATACACAATTGAAGATGAGATATAGCCCTCCATTGGATAGGAAAAATCGCAGCATACTTGTAACACCTCTTGGATTATATGCACTAAATGTTAATAGGCACCAATTTATATCAAGGTTCAGCTAAATGTAAACTTTAATGAAATTCTGTGCTTTAGTTCTTGAGCTAGAGCTACAACAAACTTTTTGTTACAATCTGACAGATATTTTCTAAGAAAGGTCAAATCATAGCCTCTCAAAACATGTGAATCCATCAAACACCAGAAGTAAAAAATTTTTACAAACTCCATTAAATACAGAAGAAAATAATAATATGTTATTCTGATAAGTGCAAACAATTTTTTTGTACCTCATCATACTTAGGAAAAAATAGAAAAAGGCCATCTCAATGAGCAGATATATCTTGTCCTGGCAGTCAGAAAAAGATTCAGTAAAAAGATTATCAACAAAAACTGAAAATTTTTTAATTGAATTTATATTTCAACTAAATATGAACACTCTTATATTCATACTTTAAAAAAAATGTCATAAGTCATAGCATAGAAATTTTTATAAGAATATGTTCAATTTTATTTTTTTATGTGATGGACAGATTTGTTTTTAATATGCATCTATTGTTTTAAATAGTATGATGAAAAAGCAGAGGAAGAAGCTGCTTTGTCTAGAAAGCTGGCTCGTCTTAATGCTTTGGAAGCAAAGTATAAGGTATTCTACTCCCACAGTACTTTTTAAAAATTTTAACCAATTTTATTTATTTATTTATTTTAAGTTGCTCTTTAGTTAAGTTTAAAATTGAAGCTTACTTATAAATCCTCTTAATTCTTAATTTTTCCATTTATATTTATAAAAATTGTGAGTGCTAAAACCTTTTTATAACTTTATGCATAAATAGCATAAACATTTTTATAAACTTTTAACAATCAGCTCATGTTAATTTAGTTACTTATAAAAACTATCCCCTCAATTATTTATTCTACTTGAAAATTTATTATTATTATTATTTATTTTTTTTTATTTTTTACTTCCCAAATATGCATTATATAAGGAAAGTATTGTAATCATTAAAAAACTTGACTATAAAATTTTGAGGTTTCTTCATTTCATTTTTATTATTTTTGTGGGTATGTGTGCAATTGTGTATGTATTTGAGTGAACATGATAATGTCTAAATAGTTTGAATCTATTGAGCTGAAAGTTGGTAGGTAGGCTATAAGTCATCATCACACAAACTGTATAGGTACTGATGAGTCTAGCACTTTTAGTTTTTTACACAGACACAAAGAAAAATTCTGTATCAATATAGCCTGTGAACCCAAATTATTTATAGTGCAACAACGTCTAAATGCTTTTTTTATATTGAGCTAAAAGTTGGTATGTATGCTATAGGTCCCTGTCATGCAGAGTCTATTAATTTTTATGGGTCTATAGTTTTTTTTACAAGGATTCAAAGAAAAACTTTTATCATTATGGCCTATGGACTCTAATTATTTTAAGTACAATAGTGTCTAAACACCTTATTTGATTGATATAAAAGTTGTTAAGTATATTATAGGTAATTGTCACACAATTTATATAGATTTTTATGAGTGAGGAACTTAATTCTTTTACAGGGATACAAAGAAAAATTCTGTATCATTATGACCAATAGACTCAAAACATTTGAAGTGCAACAGTGTCTAAACTTTATATTCGATTGAAATATAAATTAGTAGACATTTTATAGGTTATTATTACAAGAACCGTACAGATTTAAATTAGTGTAGGACTTGTAGTTTATTTTTTTTACTGGTGTACAAAGTAGAAGTTTTATACATTTTGCTCTATGGACTCAAACTATTTAAAGTTTACCTTAGTAATGTTAAATTAGTTAAAACAGATATATACAGGGATGAGATTTTTCAGCTTTTTTTTTTTTTTTTTTTTTTAATGTTTCTGATGTGTATTTGTTCATTTTTTATACATCGAAGGTTAAAATAAATATGTATTACTCTAATATAATAATTTTGTCATTAAAATTCTAGTATTTCGTATCAATGTCTTGTCTTTGCGTACAGTGTCAGCTTTTTTGTGTTTTTGCTAATCTCATCCCTGGATATATATTTGATATTACAAGCTTATCATTTGTAATTCTTCCACAGGGATGTACAAAAGAAATTAGATACATTATGATTTATTAAACGGCGTACATCTTGGAAAAAATACACAAACACCCCATTATAATTTTTCCTGTTGTTTATTTAACAACTTCCCTTCTTTAAATTTATTTGAAACTCTTTAATTACTAAATGTTCAGAAAATCAAATGGAGTTAATCCTAAAATTTGTTATAGAATAGTTCTTTGTATATTATTTATTATAATAATACTTTTTCCTTGTAATAAATCCTTGTTGAATCATGTTCTTAGTCAGTCTAAGAACATGATTCGACGAGAATTTATTTAACAAAACACTATTAACTCTACTTTTTTTATATATGAATTTTTGCTAGTGTTGGGATACTTTTGTTACCGACTGTACAATGAAAGAAAATAGGACAACAAACAACTGATTTTTTAATCACTAATGTAATTACATATATCATAGAATGCCTATAAACTTTTTCGGTTATGAATAAACGTAAGATAAAATATTTAGTATCTGATTGTTCTGTAGAAATAAAAATCTCATAGTATTTTATACACCATTTTTAATTTACAAATTTTCAAACTGTATTCATTAGGAAGGGAAAAAAAGAGCGTTAGTGTTTTTAAAAAGTAATTAAAAGTTTGAATGTCTGTACCTTTAAAGGTATTTTTTCAATTTTGTAATTGTATATAAACTTGATGATGCTGTTTGTAATTTGAGTACTAAAGAAATCCTAGCATGTCTATTATTGAACAAAAATGTATTCTGATTGATATACCCCAAGTGTGCCACATCGGTTTATTTATTTATTTATTTATTTTATCATATTTTGTGTGAAAGTGTTAAATTTAAAATGTATTTTTGTTAGGGAAAAAATATATATATATATGATGAGATTTTTTTAGAGGGAAAAAAAAAAAAAAAAAAAAAAAAAAACTTTAGTTTGGTTATAAGTATCTATCTGCATTTGAATTTTTCACAAAATATAATACAATTCCTTCATGCCTCTCCATCAAATATTGGTGGGGGGGGGGGGAACTTATAAGCATACTATTTAAAGATTTTAAATAATTGCAAACTTAGAAAAATTATTAGAATAATTGTGAATTTCCAAGTATTTTGTTTTAAATTAATTCTTTCTTTTCTTTTTTTTTTATTGCATGCAAGAATTTAAGAAATATAATTTTGCTTAATTGATGCAATTTATCTAATAATATTGCTAGTTGATTCTGTTACATGTTAAATAAAATAATTTGTGTAAGGTGCACATGTTTTTATTATCTTTTCTAAAAATCTTACCTTTTTTTGATTTTATATCTTTATTATTCATTTCTGTGACAGATATATTTTTTGTTGATATTAAATTTATGTTATTGATTCAAATTGAAATTTTATAATTACAGGCATGAGAATTTTCCGCGGATCTGCGATTTTCCGCTTTTTTGTGATTTTCGTTAATTTTGCGATTTTTATTTTGTTAAAATCAAACTCCAATAACGATCAGTGTTCAAACGCTCCACGAAAAACTTTAGATTTTCACTCTTTTTCCATCCAAAATATAAGTGTCAATATTCATTTTAAACGTGCTTTATCATATTCTATAACATATAAAAGAACATAATTATTCAATATTTCTCACTCATGTTATTTTCTTTGTCCTTCCCCCCCCCCCTTTTTCATTTCTAACCATCGCCAATCAAACATTCTGCGGGAAGCTTTTTATTTTTGAATATTTATCCATCCACAACAAAAATGTCAATATTAATTTTAAACTTACTTTATGATATTCTAGAACTCATAAAGAAGAAGAATTGTGTTTAATATTGCTCACTCATGAACTACTTTTTAACCCCCCCCCCATTTTCCTATTTTCCACCACCAGTCAATGTTATTAAATGTTGATTGCTAGCTAATGTTTTTTTTTTTTTTTTTTTTTTTTTTAACACATGTTCTATTGTGCTGATGTGTTATTCTTTTAGTTTAATTTGTCACTTTTAAAATATTTTGTATAGTTTTTTCCTGTGAGCATTATTTTTTCATTTGAAATAAATTTTATGAACACATTTGTATAGTTTTCCCCGCACGCGTTATTTTTCATTTGAAATTATTTTTATGAACACGCATGTTTCCTCTTTTTTTAATTTTCTGCACTCTCATGCCTGTAATTAGTTTTAAATGTAAATTACATCTATTATTTTTCATGTTTTTTTAAAAATAGCTTTAAATATAAAAAATATAAATTCTTATTTTTATATAGGGTGTACCTGCATCAAAGCAGGAGGAATCTTATTATACAAATTGGATGAGTTATGGAACTTCCTTGATGGCTAATGTGGTTGAAAATGTTCAGGTAAGGTTTTAATAAATATGTTGTATTAAATAACATGCATGATTATAAACTTTTTTTATTTAAGTTTCTCCATATGTGATTCAATTTGTTTCTTTTAAAAATATTATTTAAATATTAAAGAAAAATTTATGAATAATATAAAAGATAACCTTAGACCCAAGACTATAATAATAACAAATATCATTTCACGACTTTAACACAAATACCACAACATCGTAAATTACAGGTTTAGGGAGGGGGGGGGACGTTCTGAGCTATATTTTTGATTGTTAGTAACTTAAAATTGCTTAATACTGAACTCTATATTACTAAATCGCCAAACTCTTCTGAAGCATACCAAAATTTAAAATTTTATGGCCTTAAAGAAGCAAATAATATAACATTGTCACAAATTTTATTTCTGTTGTGTGTCTAATAATTTTGCATACTTCTAAAAATTTCTTACTGTTTTGGCTTCACTTTTGACTCATTTTTTTAGAACCAGATAAAGCAACATTTTATTTCATAATCTGTTGCAGTTTTGTACCACTGTATATTGATATTTTTTCAATGCAACATCACTCAGCTTTTTTCGCAGTCTAGATGAAAATCACAAAAATAATAATAAAAATTAAAAATTCTGTCAAAGACAGAATTTAGTTTAATATGGATGACTATTAATTTCAATCTGTAAAATTTGTATTTTTATTTTTTATTTTTTATTTATTTTCTATCTCATTTTTTTTACTGTAAAACTGGGCCACATACTTTTTAAAATGATTGATATGAATTAAAATGAAGTGTTGTCACCTAAATTTCATACTTTAGTTAATTTTAAAAAATCTAATTGTCATATCGAAAAACTGTTTGCACCGCTGGATTCAGAAAAATTGTCCCTTTCATTTGGTACTGAATTTGTAATGAGCCACATACTTTTTAAAATGACTGAAATGGATTAAAATGAAGTGTTGCCACCTAAATTTCATACTTTAGTTAATTTTAAAAATCCAATTGTCATGTCGAAAAACAGTTTGCCCCCTTGGATTCAGAAAAATTATCCCTTTCATTTGCTATTGAATTTGTAATGATATGACTGATATTTCTAATTTATTTTGGTGTTACACAAAACTGATCTAGAAAAACTCCAGATTGAAACTAATAGTCCTCCGTCCTAATGAACAGTTCAGATTTTATAAAACAAAAAAGAGGTTCACATATTTGCACTTCAAGGTTAAAGAGGTTATAGAAACACATGTGCATTTTGTTGTTGTTCTTTGTATTTTAAGAATTTTCGATAGTATTTTGATCAAGAAGGAAAAAATATTTTATTTTTATGATCTTTTTAGAATGAAGATTTAACTTATATATTTTTAAATTATCATTTCAGCATTTTAGATATATTATTTAAACTGCTTCTGTATTTTATACTTATATCACACATCTTTCTCAGCTGTAAATTCTTATTTATTTAGTTGAAGATCAAAGATGTGCATATACGCTATGAAGATGAAGAAAGCTATCCGGGCTATAAATTTTCCTGTGGAATCTTGATTCAAACTTTGTCTGCACAAAGCACCGATCAAAATTGGGTATTTATGCAGTATTTTAGTATAATTATATTCTTTTTAAAATTACAATCAAACCTTGTTTAGGAGTGCAGTCACTGACTTGAATATTTTATAATTTTCTTGTGAATCTAAAACAAAACTTTGATTGCAGTTATTAATGTATTGGATATTTTTTAGTTACAAGGTATTATGTAGTGTATATGTAATTATTAATGTATTGGATATTTGGTTTTAGTTATAAGGTATTATGTACTTTTAGGTTCCAAAATTTGTAAAGAAGAGATGAAAGTGATTTTATGTGGAAACTTCTTCAGTTGCAAGGTTTGTCCTTCTATTGGGATACCGAAACTGAAATACTTAGTCATTTGGATCAAAAGAGCATGATGGTATATATATTTATGTGTGTGCTTTCCTGTGTAAAAATATATAAAAAACATTCAAATAATTTGAATTGGTAATTTTTAAATAATATTTGATTACATGGTTAATAATCTAGTATGTTTACAACATCTTTTCTGTCTCTTATTTTGTTTAAATTTCACTGTCTGTGTATTAAAGTAAAAAAAAAAAAAAAAAAAAAAAACATAATTTAAAGAATATCGCAAATAAAAGAAATATATATATAATTTGTTTATTTAAGGAGAAAGAAAACTATTTATTTTTATATTCTTCTACATTCTTGAAACTGGGATCAATAAAAATTTGCAAAATCTAGTTTTTGATAGATTTTTTGGTAAAAGATGTCTTAGACATGATTTAATTATTTTTAGTAAATACTTTTCTATTATATGCATTTAATAAGTCTTGTTACTTAACCTTCTGATTTCTGTAACAAACTATATCCATCCACTAAGCTGTTTTTTTTTTTTCAATACGCTTATAATTTAAAATTACTTAATTATAAATTTTAAGCTTGAATTAAAGTGAGAAGTTCATATAAGATATTCATAAGGTTTATCTTTCAATATATATTTATACTTTTAATCTCTAGATGAACCTTCATTTTTTAATATGGTGCAATTTTGTACTTTCTTTGAGGCAGTCAGATGCTTAAGAAGGACTGTACAGTCGTTTGAATATTAAATTATACTGTGTTTGGATTATGATTTTGGTTTAAAAATTTAACATTTTAAATTGCAGAAAGTTTAAGAAAATTTTGTTTATTTTTATTTTATGTGTATTTTTTATTTATTAAAAAATACGTGTAAAATCTACAAAAATTCTTGAAAAAAAAAAAAAAAAAACTTGGTAATTTATTTCAAGCCCAGTTTCTTGCATGATCAGTTATTAAACCATATTTTTATTAATTTACCTTTTATGTTTCAAATTGAGGAATCCCAGGATTGTTTAATAAAAATTAAGATATTAAAAAATAAATTCCTGAACTATAAATGACTTAATTAGTGTAATGCTTATGCAAATTAATTAGTTTGGCAAAAATTACTGGTAAACATGTCATATATAAATTCCATAAATCTTTTTTTTATTTATTTTTTATTTTATAAAAAATTTATGAATGTGTTTTGCACATGTTAGGTTCTTATTTATTTTCAGATTAAAAAAAGAAAAAGCCTTTTCCATTGAATTTTGGATTTTAAAAAACTGTATTTAATGATATGAAAAAAATCTGATGCAGGCACCACATGACTTCCTTATACACTTTAGATATATATACATAATGCTAAAAAGCATTGTCATTGGACCCGAGACAGTTGGCTAAAAATATTTAAAAAATACATTATCACCGTGTTCTGAGCTTTTCTGAAAGTTTCAGATGTCTAGCTAATCGAGAAGTTAGTTAAAAATCGATTGCAAGCTTGTACTGATAACGCTGCCGAAGGCTACAGGGACCCGAAGCAGTTGGCTAAAAGTATTTAAAAAATGCATTTTCACTGTGTTCTGAACTGTTCTGAAAGTTTCAAATGTCTAGCTAGTCGGGAAGTTATTTAAATAAATTTTCTGTTGAACCATATAAACGCTGCCAAAAGCAGCAGTGACCCAAACAATTTGCTAAAAAATATTTTTTAAATGCACTGTCACCGTGTTCTGAGCTTTTCTGAAATTTTCAAATGTCTAGCTAGTTGGGAAGTTAGTTAAAAATCGATTGCAAGATTTGTACTGGTAATACTGCCGAAGGCAGCAGGGATCCAAAACAGTTGGCTAAAAGTATTGAAAAAAATGCATTTCACCGTGTTCTGAACTATTCTGAAAGTTTCAAATGTCTAGCTAGTTGGGAAGTTAGTTAAATAATTTTTCTGTTGAATCATATAAACGCTGCTGAAGGCAGCAGGTATCCGAAACAGTTGGCTAAAAATATTTAAAAAATGCATTGTCAACGTGTTCTGAGCTTTTCTGAAAGTTTCAAATGTCTAGCTAGTCGGGAAGTCAGTTAAAAGCCGATTGCAAGATTTGTCAAACCATTTTTGAGTTATTACTGCTTTTTGATACATTATGGCCAAAAATTTGTATTTTTTGGTCATTATGAACCTAATTTTCCTAAATATCTTCAAAACGGAAATCATACAAAGTCCAAAAAGGGAGGTGCACAACTAGATGTTATAATAAACTATGTACCAATTCGCAACTTTCTACGTCCAATCGCTTTTAAGTTATGCGACATGTACACTCACACATACATACAGACATCACGAAAAATTGTGTAACAGGAAAATAGTGATAATACATTGCTCGAAACTGTTTAACATATGTTTTGAATTTTTTTATTAGGAATTAGAACTGAGGACTATTAGTCTCAATATACAGATTTTTACGATACCAGTTTTACGATAGTTGGACATTTATCAAAATCGAAAATATAATTGAATAGTTTGAAAGTGATGTTATAATTTGAAAAAAATTTTAAGATTGATATTCTGAGAGAAAGCTCTTCTGATATACTACATATATATATATATTGTCTTGCTTTGTTTTTGTTTTTAAAAAGCACTGTGTGTCAATTTGCTGGTGGTATAAAAAGCCTGTGTTTAACAGTAATAATAATAATACGATTTTGTAGAGGAAGTTATTAAAAAAAAAAAAAAAAAGTTAATCTCATTCTACTAATGTCATAATTTTTTCTTATTATATCAGTGAACTGAGTCCACAAGCTTAAATATTGTCCATTTATAAATCGTATTTTATTTTTTTTCATTTTGCACACACACTTTTTATTTCCTAATTCAAAATTATTTAAAAAAAAAAAAAAAAAAAAAAAAAAAAAAACTTTTTTGATGCTGTCCATTTTGAACTGATTATTATTAATTTTCTTTTCTTTTCTTAAAAAAAAAAAAAAAAAGATTTTGATGAAATTCTGGCAAAAGCAGAATTTAGTGTAGTACAGAGGACTATTAGTTTTTTTTATTATTATTATAACATCGCTTACAAATTATTTAATTATATTTTCAATAAATTTCTTATTTTGATAAATGTCCAACTATCGTAAAACTGGTATCGTAAAAATCCGTAGATTGAGCAATGGCGGATCCAGAACTTTTATTTATTTATTTTATTTTATTTTTATTTTATTTAGGTGGGGGGGGGGCTAAGAGTTTTCAAGATGTTATTCCAGATCAATGAAAAATTTACAATTGTAACATCCAACTGGGAATGTATGTTAGCGCTTTTTTATTGGGGGGGGGGGAGGGCTTCAGTCCCCTAGCCCCCCCCCCTAAATCTGCCACTGTGATTGAGACTAATAATCCTCAGTTCAGGAGGGGGGGGGTTGATGGAATTTTATTTTTTAAATAATTTTTATTAATATACTTCTTTTGTAGGCTGCAATGGCAAAACAGTTGGAAATAAGCCTTTCTCCAGGCCCTGTTCTAAAATCTCATGAATTTATTCTTGCTCCAGTGAATGCAGAGGCCCATCTTACTAGAAATTGTTCTGTCAAACCATTGCGTTCTCGGTTTAGTCCTAGAATCATTTGTGATATTCATTTGCAAAAATACCTTTATCTTTAAGTGAGGTAATGTATATTTTAATGTAATTTACACATTGTATTTTAACTATATGTTTCAATAATACTTTTTTTTTTTAACGACTGAAAAAGCAGAAGTATGTCTGATTATGGGCATTTCTTTATATAATGCATATTACATAATTTCTTATATAAATATCTATAATATTTATATTGATGCATCAGTGTTTTGTACTCAGATAAATACGAGTATAACATTAAGAAATATATTGGGGTTGCTTTTCTTAGTGTTCATTACTACTCTACATTTGTTTTTACTGTAAGCAGAAATAATAATCTACTAGCAGGCTACGCCTGCTTTGCTGGCCACTATATTTAAATGAATCTCCAAAAGAATTGGATCATTGTTTATTTTTCACATCACATTATAAATAAAAACTAAAATAATTACATTGGAATCGCTCTAGACCTCGCATCGGGTACTCGCTGACTACGGCAGCTCTTTCTCTGCCCGCACTGTATCGGGAGCAGGTTCCCACTGCCTGCAGATATATCTTTCCTATGTATTTCAATATGGGTATTTATTGACGATAGGTGGGTCTGCCATTATTTAAGAACTACGATTTTAAAGATAACTGTATCTCAGCGTCTATTAAATTTTTAGTTTTTGAAACAAGTATTTTATTGCTCATGCTATTTACACTGTATTACAATTTGATTCCGACCAATGTAATGAAATAAAATAAAATGTAGATTTTCTTTTAGAAGGAATTAAATGCATAAAAAAACAAATAAATTCCAATCAGTTTAATCCTTTCTACTATATACTACCATTATTTCCTGACAAATACTATAAATTAGAAAAAAATTAAAAAAAAATTAAATTAACAAATGAAAAATAATTGTTGTTATACTACAAAAATTATACATAAACATAACTGTTATAAATACGTTTTTAAATTTTAAATTTAATATATTAAATGTTTCTACTGCATTACCATTTTATTTTCAATAAATATAATAAATTAAAAAGAGAAAGAAGATTCGACCTCAAATAAATGTATTAAATAAAAAATAAATTGCATAATATAGCCGTTGCTAAGATACGCAGATGATTACAATCGAAGAATAAATTCATGAAAAATGAAACATAAAAGCCAATGTTTAAAATCGAAAAAACATTAATTAAAAAAATTCAGATTCGAAATTCGAAAAAATCTCAATGAGGTGCACACCTGCAGGGTCCCAGGTACCTATATGCCAAATTTGGAAGCTCTGCGATCAGTAGTGTGTAGTATTGTTCATGTTTAGATAAATGTATTTATTTTCCTGTTGGAAAAAACAATAAACTCGTATTTTTTTTTTTTTTTGGCAACAATTAAATTACAGATTAAATTTAAATGGCTAATTTTTTGCTATTATTAGCTTATTACTTTCATATTTTTATTAATTAAAAAGAAAACTAAACAGAAATTCGAAATTCTGACTTCGATGTGCACAATGATACTTCGGGGGGCACCTTTGTGTTAAATCTCGTGACTGTCCGAGCTACCGTTTTCGAGAACAGTGAAATATATATACAAATATTGCTCACTTAATAGTATAAGATACATATAACAAAATAAGGTGTTTGTGTGTGTGTGTCTATGTATGTCCAGGGCTTTTTAAGAAAATGGCTGATCACAAAGCTACACAATTTTGCATGATGATTCGTTATGACCTGTTGTTCTAATGCACCTCGAAGCCAGATTTTCGAATTTTTGAATAGATTTTTCAAAATTAATTAAAATATGAAAATGAAAAGCTGGTAGTTGCTTTAAAAATAGTCATTTAAATTTTTTATTGTTGCCAAAAAAGTTTATGAGTAATTTATTTATCTTTTTTTTTAACATAAAATAAAATATGCTTTCATGCAAAAATTAAAAAAATTACCAAACGTTAAATTTGCTCATGCATGTGAGAAAATGATGTTTTTATAACTTTAAAATAGTAATAATACAAATCTGGTAAGTTTCTCCCGAATTTTATTTTATTAGTATTTTTCTATATACTTCAACATTAGATTTTTTTTTAGCACAGATGAATCACGCTTGACATAAAAGCTAATTCAGCATTATATTAAAGATATTTACTTATTGATAATCCTGGACAATTTTTTTAATTTTGATGTTGAGGTAGATCGGACATTTTTTGCCTAGGACTCTACTTAATGCCAAAGAAAGAAAAGGAAAGAGAAAAGAAAGAAAGAAACAGAAAAAATAATCGCATAAATTGTGTATTTTTGTTTAAAATGGTGATAAAAATTCAAAAATTGACAAGGGGAGCTATATTAAGGCTGTACTATGATTAGATATACATATTTAATTAATTATTTATTTATTTTTCTATATACCAACTACTATTAACTAACTCAACTACTATTATAACCACAAAAAATTGTCTCATGTGATAGATGTAACTGATGATAGCATATTGTAATATTATATTTGGAGTGAAATTGTTGTTATTTTATAGTTGATAGAATAAATCAAATAAATATAGAAAATAACACGAAAGAAAATATTATGTGCACCACATATAGTGTTGTTCATATGTAACTGGGATTCAAATATAAAATTACTTCAATTTTTTTGATATTGTCCATTTCGAAACTGTCATCTGATAAGAACCCAAATGGAAATCTACTGGTAAGCTATTGTCACAGGCACATTGTTTTTTTTTTTTTGGTTTATAAAGGGATATAGAAAAGAGTTTCCTTTAAATATAGTGACAAGTGAAGCAGGCATAACCTTCATTGATTCACTACCTTAATTGATTTCAGACGGGGTTATATACTAGTATATATATAATATATATAAATGTATATGCAAATATATGATTTATATTTACTTTAGGAACAATATAGGCAAATGATGGGTTGTGTTAAACAGTTTGAAGTCCTTGATATTAGGTGGAAGCATCGCAAGTGGAGACCTAAAGTGCCTGTAAAAGAAAAGTATGTATCATTTGTTTCTCATTGAGTAAATGTTATTGTTTTGTTTTTTAGAGCTGAAGTAGAAGAAATCGTTTGGTATACCTTTGTAATTCTTTCAAGTGAAAAATATTTTAATTCTTATCTGTACACCCAAAGTATAAACTTAGAATAACATAAATCTATATTGATAAAAGAAATGTAATAAATAAGAAAGCTTATTGTGTTTTTAGAACCATCTGATTTCAACCTTTGTACACAATAAGATTTTTTTTCTGTTTTCAATAAACTCTTGTCTAAAAATCGTACCATATATATTTTTTAAATTTTATATTTTACAGAAATTTTTAATCGACTTTCCGTTTCCTCTGATTGGATATTCCCTCCCCCCCCCCTCCTTCCCAACCATAGAGTTCAGATATGATATATTTGCGATGAAGATACAAAATCAAATTTTTATATTCTAAAAATCTGCATTTCCCCGATAAAAATAATAATTTTCAAATATTTAATTTACTGTGTAAGTTTTCTGAAATTATTAAGAGTTCAAATTTTCAAGTGATTGGTTTTGTTCCTTCCCTTCAAAGATTGGCACTAATCAGACTGTATTTTTCATTTTCAGTGTATGTATTTTTTTTTAATGCCTTATTTACTCTTTTTAAGTAACTTTTTTGCAGCCTGCTGACTTATATTTTCAGGCAATATATTTATAATGCTGCATCTATACTGATATAAAAATATGTCTGTATAGTATATCACAAGAAGCTATTAAGTTCGGTTGCAAATTTGTTGGCATAAATTAAAAAAATTTCCTTCAATTTCATGTTTAAGTCAGTTTATTTAAAGGTGGTTTTTATTCTATTGATATTGATTTGAAAAATTGTCCTATTTTATTTGATCTGTAAGACACATAAGATTATCAGAGGTAATGCTATTATTAAATTTATATTAAAGTTTTATAAAAATTTGTATAAGCTTGAAAAGTTTATATAAGTGATATCGTTTTATAAGACTTATTTTAAAGAACTTCATTTTGGTGTAACAAACTCCTAAGTGTAGCGAGTCAGTTGCTGTGAAAATTCAGGATTCAACCTGAGTAAAATTGCTGAACTAATTACTTAAAATATTTATATATAAAATGCATATATTTAATTCAAAATGAATATGGGCAACTTTTTATTCAATTTTTTAAGCATTTAATAATAATAATAATCTTTCAAAATTTGATTATTTAATTATTACTATTATTATTATTATTATTGAATTTACACAGTGTAATTGAGGAACAGTATATGAAATTAATATTATATTCAACAGACAGTAGGTATACCTCACCTTTTTTTTTTCTTGATAAAATATAATTTTTAACTTGTTGTGTCTGTTATATATTGCTTTTGGGCTCATAAATATTTACTTGGACTTTATGAACAAAGTTATTTTAAAAATCAATAATGTAAAAAAATATATATATATATATATATATATTTGCATATACATTTTTAAACAGATCTTCACACAGGACTTGGACTTCATCATTGCAAAACATTCCAGAGAACAGATGCTTCACACGGATGAAGCCCAGAACATGGGGGAAAGATCTACACGAAAGTCTCTTTTAAAAATTATTCAAATATATATTGTTTCATCAACAAACAGTAAAATTCCTTTATCAAAAAGACCATAGCATTTAGATAAAGTGAAAGAGAATATATTATTAAAAACTTTAAAATCGAACTAAGAAATAGTATTTTTATGTGTGTATATTTACAAAAGAGTAATAAAAGAAAAAAAATTATTTTTAAAATGATAATGTTAAATAAATATAATTCTAATATATTATATATAAATAAATAAAGATAAGAAATAATTTTTACTGTCACATAGAGCTTAAGTATCAATATATAAAAAGTCAACAAACAACAGGAAACATATTTGTATGTAATAAATTTATATGTGAATAATAGTGATGTCAAATTTAAAACATGTTTTTATATATTCAAATATTTTTG